>JAVCKT010024135.1:27828-42414 GCA_032273925.1 Rhynchotus rufescens
TCTTCCAAACCTGCCTGGATGTGACCCTGTACATTATGGTTTAGGTATTTCTGCATGAGCAGGGCAGGTTGGAATAGATGATTAAAAGATGATCTAGCCCTTCCAACCTCAACCATTCTGTGATTCTGTGGTCCCATTTTGCACATTACACAGGACAAATTTTCAATTAGGTCTTTCTGAGCTGCTAGAAGAGGACAAAGCAGCTGTACTGGCACTAAGTGTCTGGACAACTGACTTCTTGCAGAATGTAGAGCAGTCAATACAATAGGGGAAGTGCTTGATAGCTTGTCAATATATGACCCTAAGGTCTGTTAGACTTCCATTCCCATAGTCACATTCTTATCCCATTAATATATATTGCTGAACTTCATTTGACATCAGCCAGTCCTGGATCTGAGTGCAAGTATATTATTCCCTGTGCCATAAATGCAAGTCACATACTTCAGCTGAGCAGACAAGGGAAACAAGGGTGTCCGATAGTTATTTCTCTTTGGCTTTGCAGAGCTGTAGGAAGATGGTCTATTGTTTTATTCCTCTGCAACTGCGTTCCATGCTCCAGTATCTTCAACATATTTGTTGTGTTCTTTTCTTTATTTCAGTCTTATGGTTGTGATCATTTAAAACTGATATACTGCATCAAATAGCCATCTTTAATGGACAGAAAAAGAATATTATGTTAAAGTTTATGGCATCAATAATTATTAATTAATATAATCTATTTCCATTTCTTACTCACTTCCAGGCTGCTTAGCAGGTTTACTGAGTGTTTTTAGCATCAGCCTTTCTAGCTTTGAAATTGGAATAACACATCTCCCTAGCAAAGATTCAACAATGCATGTGCTAGTTAGTTATACGATTGGAATTAAATGGGTGAAACATATATTCATTCTAAATGCTATATCTTTTCAGAATTTTATTCTTTTCCACCTATGGGGATTTCACCATTTTGCATTGCAGATACAAAAAGGATCAAGGATTAATTATACTTTCCTCTGTATTTTAGAAGTGTTTGCCATTCAGTTTTCTAAAGGATCCTTTCAAATGGGGACAACATCTAATTTTACTTTTTTATTTTAATGAAAAAAATTGCCTTTCAGGAAGTCATTCCCTGTAAGGTTTTTGTGTAACAAATATTCATTTAGTTGGTAATATTTGCAAGCTCCAGCTGCAACCATCACTCTCTAAATCTGTCATTGAAGGATTTTGTTTTAAACTTTGCCTAGCTTTGTTTTCAGATGTTTCTGAATTCCTCCCTGTGTTGAGACACAGCTGTGAAAAGAGAAATCTACCTTTTTTAATTCAAAGGGTCAGTGGTTTAAAAGCACTAAACCCCAGTAGGGAATAGCTTATAGAAGACAGTTAATCATGAGGATCCCAAGGCATTTTATAAACTTACTGACTTGAAGAGTGCTAGGTGGCTTCAGGCTCCAATTTCTTTGAGGGGTGCCTATTTTTCCAGGGAATGGGGTCCTCTTTAGAACCAGCACCTGTGGTGGGTGTTTTACACCTGCTCAGCTGTGGTCATGGAAACAAAACTTAATCTACTCCACTCCATCCTTTTTCTGGTTAAGTAACTGTGGAGGCCAAATCCTATCTAAATGGCTTCTCTCCCCTTCCCTTCAGAAGCATTTAGTGTACTAACTACAGTGGATTCCATATCTTGATCCTGCTGGGAGATGGTAGGAGAGTTGCCCCTGGATTGGAGCACAGAGCTCGTGTTTTCTTTTCTGGGTAAGCAAAACTTCCTGGTGACACCAGTGTACTCAGTGATATTTCCCACACTGCCATGGCCTCTTCCTCTTCTAGCTTCAATTAGGAAATTCTAGCAGAAATCACCTTCTTGTCTTGCAAATGTGGACAAAAAGTTTATCTCAAATACAATGTAAATAATTTAAGCACTTGATTCTGCAATCTAGTTCCCATGGCACAGGCAAACTAGGACTGCGTGGGTGAACAATATGTAGCAGCCTTGGGATATATTATGTAGCTAAAGCTGTTTACATACCCATCCTATATGTATTTCACCTATCATGACAACATTGCTATTTTTCATACAGGGATTTATTAGCTGCTTGTGAATCAGATCTTAAATACCTGCAACTTTTGGCAAGTCTTATACAAGTAAGGTGTTTCTGATTTCAGTTTTATTTCAGTTGTAGAGGAGCTGATTTATGAGCTGACAAACAGGCTTTGTCCCACATCCTAAGGATCTCTCGAAAAGTAAGGATGACTGGAGTTTAATAGCAGCCATTTGATGGATATTAGAGCCAAATGGAAAGATTAGTGTAAAAGTTTTAGATGCTACTGAAGACCTTCAATGTATGATCTAGTTTAGTTATTCCTCAGAACTGGTAGAAATAATTGAGTTGGAGGGGTCATCTGGAGATCTCTGGTTCCACCTTAACCTTGTCCAGTAAAGTTTTGAGTTTCTCCAAAAATGGAGATGCTACAGCCTCTCTGCACCCATTTAAGTGTCTGACCACCTGCAAAGGAAATAAAACCTCAGAATTTCTTCACAGTCAAGTCTGACTTATCATTTTTAAGGGATGTCTATTGGGGCAAAGAAAATTAAAGGTAGTGTTTTATACTCTTTTTCATATCAGTATAGCTGTTATTTCAGTCTTCTAGAAAGTATTAAGTAAGTTTGAGATTTTGGTCTTTATCATGGGGTTTGAGACTTTTCATATCTCACAAAAATGTCCTCTTCAACCAGCACCAGAGATTTCAGGGTTGCTTCTTCTTTGCCAGCACTCTTTTTAAAGCAGAGCTACTGCACATAAATGCAAGTCACAGGATTAGAAAAAGGGAAAGACAGCTTTTGAAAAAAGAGAGAAATGAGATTCTGGAGTATCTTCTCCAGAAGGAAATATATTATGTCAGATGGTCACTAAGTAAACCACTTACCATGGATCAAGGACAGCTAGACAGCTTCTGAAAACTTTTCTTTTCCCTTGTTTTTTACTCTTCCCATTTTCACTATATTTCTGACCTAGCCAGAGCCACTTGGAGGAAGGGTTGTAAATGATGTTTTTAGAGAACCTTGTGCTTAAGGCATTCCTGTCTCCTATAGGATAGGAGGTGGGAGTGACACCTTATAAGAGCAAGGCCTGGCTAGATCCCCGACTTCCAGCCACCAGGATAATACCAAAAAAAAAAAAAAAAGCATGGACTCTACTGCTGATGTGGTGACAAAGATAGCTGTAGGCTTGTTCAGGATTAGCCCAGGATAGTGTCCACTCAAGTGTGTGCTACTGTCCGCTTTAGATAGGAGATAAGTGTCTGTCCTCACAAGGCAGACACTATAAGTAACTAAGCTTTTTTCAAAGCTTAGACTTTTCAGCTTGTCAAAGAGACCATTGCTGAGTGAGAAAACCTGGAAAGTCATTGAACTGGATCTTTGCATGGGGCTGTATATGCTGCAGTCCAAATTTAGGGATGCTTTAAAAACATGAATTATTGTGGCATGGTTTTCATTCAAACCTGTGACCTATAGAAAGGATCTATAGCCCACACCTCCTCAGTCACTAGCTAGTTAACAGTCTAAAAAGCCTTACTGTGTTTCATTTAAGTATTGATTCATCTGTGCATTCTGTGTCCTCACTTTGTCCTCACGAGACAAAGGAAAGTTATTGTGGTTTGAAACCAGAGTGGAAATAGTTCTGTGCTGAATGGAGGTGGTGATGCCTGAATTCTTGTTTGCTTTTTCAGTATGGCTGTTTTAGATTCCAGGAACTTTCATGCTATCACCCTTCACAGAGCAGCTTAAAAATAGACTAGCAAAACAACTTTATTGCACTAAAGAGAAATTGATTTCTACTGCAACACATACGGAAAGTTCTCTTTAAGAGTCTAATAGTAGAACGTTCTGACCCTTGGAAATGTAAAAGTAGAGAGCAGTTAATGCAGCTTTGTTAAAACTTTGATAACCTGCCATCCAAACTCATCCTGCTTGTACATTACGCTTTAAGCAGAACTCTCTGAATTTATTGAGGACGAAACAATGATTACTTGTAGCTTTCTGCAGTTTGCACGAGATCTTAAACCAAGAGTAAGATACTGGAAGAAGTGGTATGTGAGTCAGCCATCCTGCCACAGGCAGCGCGAGTCCCTGGTGAGAAGAGTGGCTTGATGACTAAGATGCTGACTGGATGTTGAGGGGATGTGGGTACCGAACCTAACTGCTGGTGTGACCTTTCTGAAGTGATGTGAACTCCTACCATAGCATTAAAAAAAATCAATGCCCTCCAATTGATGAGGAAAAAGGCATTAGGGCTTTTAAGCCCATTCAGGTGCTGTGGTGTACTCTGGGGAACCTCATCAGGAGGAATATGTTCACATTAAGTTAGGATGTAATGGGTTGTGTAAGCTTACAAATAGGAGACCTTTTAGGGGCCATGCTGACTCCCTCTCCCACATCCTCCGAACAAAACCTTAACCAAATACTATAAAATATTAGATAAAAAAGGAAGAAATCAAATGCATTCAGCCTTCCAATATATAACAACTAGGTTAACTCACAAATAAGACCCTCTCCACTGCAGTGTACTCTTTAATAAATCTCTTCAGATATCATTTTACAAATTGGCTGTACAAAAAGTCAATCCAAAATTTAGCTGGACAAACTGATATAAAAAGTTCCTTCGAAAGAGTTCAAATATATGATCATGAATTATTAAACCAAAGTCTGTTGGAAATGTAAATTAAGATCCTTCCAGCATGTTTCTTCCTATACTGAAGTTTATGTATTAAAGCCTTGCAAATTTTTCACTGACAGTGTATCAAATAAGGAGGCCATACCATACATTGATGAAAGGAATTATGTGAAAACATGCAGTTTGGTATATAGCAAACATTTTTGATCAAAGACCAGATGTCATATGAAATAAACATTTCTGTAACCATGACAAAACTATATTAGCCTGAATATAGGCCCAGGAGTAAACTGAATGCCTTTGAAAATTAGCAGATCAGGGATTTACACTGCTGCTGCTGAATTAGATAATACTGCCAGATAATGAAGCATCTTATCAGGATTAGTGCATTAGAAATAATCTTAAAATGGTTGATTGCATAGGATGCAAACTGAAACATGCAGTGGCCAGTCCTGGAGTATTTGTAACAATCTAGTTTTCTCTGAGTCCCATGGGCAGCTTTTAGATCCAGCTGAGAAATCTCTAGGTGGCTAGAAGTATTTAAATAAAATTCTAACAATAAATTAGTTGATACTAAATTGTCTACATCAAATAAATGTAGCTAATTTTTTTATCACAGTCAAGGATTTCCTAGGAACTGAAATAGATGTTCATATATATTATAAGTGTATATAAATTTGTCTTTTTTTCCATTATTCTTTATTTCAGTTTGTTTGTTTGTTTATTTGTTTATAGGTCTATCAGGATACAGTTGTGTGGATGAGTGGGTGGCTTCAGGCAGTACCAAGCTATTTTTGCCTGCACTCAGAGTTGGCTATATGGATATGCCTTAATGGACATATAACTGAAATGTTGAGTATGCTGTGGTATGGTATCCTAATTAGCGGAGCTAAATAATGGTTAGTTTTGGCTTAGGTATGAGCTTGAAGCAATTGCTTGAAGCAAGGACAGAAGAGTCCTACCTATTTGTATATGGACATAGCCATATTGACGTACCTACAGACTATTAACTTTCGGATTATGGACTATTATTTACCTTATTGTTGTACAGTGCCTAGAAGTAAGCAGTCTAGAATAATGTCAGTGTAAACACAGAGTTAATGTGAAAAAAAATCCACATACATATGTTTGCGGTGCTTTTCAGACTCTCAGATATGTTTTTTACTTCCAGTTTTACTCTGCTAACATCAATCTTGCAAACTACCTATTTTTAACTTCCTACTAATATAAAATTTGCTTCTTTCATCATCAGAAGATCACTTGTTTTATGCCCTAAAGTCCACTCCTAGCTCCGGGCTTTTCGTGGTGAGAGAGGTAGAAAACTTCTACCTTGCTTGGCTGTTCAGGTGATCCATCATCAATGTAAACAGTGCCTTGCTATCAAGCTGAGTTTTTCACAAGCACACAAAATATAGGACAGGATTCGTCTTCTGCAAGCAGCTCATCTGTAAAATATCCCCTTTCCACTAGTGATCCCAGAAAGAGCAGCGAGCCCAGACCTCTGATAGTAAAACTGTCACTGCTGGAGGACTCCTGTTCCACCCTTGCAGATGTTGGAAAGCCTCCTATGAAAGGAGGCTCAGAGTACATTTTTTCCATAGCAAAACACTGGCAAGGATTCCTGGAGGTGAAAAAGAGGGCTGTAATCCTTCCTTTGGGTTGGCTGTTGTAGATATATGTTTCTTCCAGCAAAATAATGGTAGTTGCAGGGTCAGTGGTTTAGCTGGCTTGACTTTGCTGCCTGGGGTTAATTCAGGTTTTAGTAGGACAAATGTGATCTGTTAATGCTTAAGCAGGTCGTCCCAAAACAAGCATTTATTTTTCCTGACTGCCACCATGACACTTTTCTGGCTTTTTGTTCTCTTCTCAATAACAGGCCAAGCTCCTGCCTGCTTCATCTCTGTCTGCTTCATCTCTCTGTCTGCTTTTTCAGAGCTGAGGCGAGCGACTCCAAGGGCTGTAGGTGGTGACTGATATTTTAGAGGAAAATTCTCTACTCTGTTGGGAAACCTTTAAGCGTCACAGCACTCAACAGGAAGTGGCTTTCATCTCGTCTACCTTTTCATTAAGGCCTTCAGGAATTTTGTTCCTACTATCTTTTCTTTTGGGTAAAAAAAGAGTTTCAAACCCCAACTTAGAAACACTTTTCATAGCTTGAGTTTTATAGTCGCTGGGTCATTCCATACCAAAAATAATGTCATGCTGAGGTTTGGCTCAGTTTGATTCTTACGTGTGTTCCTAAACTGTGGTGTACACTGCTCTCCTCTTTTATTCACATTTTTTGTTGGTTTTTTAAATCAGAAATGTAGTAAGTTTTCATGTGGCTCTAAAAAGGGAAGTGATAGGGAGCATTTATTAAAAATGCAGTAGCAGAAGTCACAGTTCTTTAAAAATATGCAAAAAAAGAAAAAAAATATATGAAATGCTGATGCATCTAACATTAAAGTGAAAGGCATGTAGATGTTTATGTGTGGATGACATCAGTTGCACATCTGACTATTTCACACTGTTCATTCATCTGCCTATCTACTCTTTCCAAAAGTGCAGTCTTTGTTTTATCCTCAGTCATTAATGAGTTATATGTCCAGAAGGCATAGTGTTATAGATAAAGCTTCCCAGAAGCACTGTTTTTAATGATATATAACGATACATGTGTGTACATGCAGGGCTGTCTATATACCACATTCTGAAAGTATTACTTATATTTCTAGGTGAAATCTATGAATGAAATTCTGATGTCATTGACATTAAAGACCTGGGGCGGGGGGAAGGAAAGAAAAAAAGGCTCCTTTTAAGGATCAATTGCTCATTTCCTATTCCTATTCCTATAATATTAAATATATATTAAAGTTTATGTGCACACAGCAATACAATACAGACTTGTCTATAGAGGAAATCTCTTTTTACCTGTTTTACCTCCTAACAGGCTATGTATTGTTTTTAAGTGCTTCACATCAGATTCAGCTTCACTGAATCTTATATTTAGGAAGTCACAGAAAATTGTAAAAGACAAATGAAAAAGATCATACTTTACTGCTTCCTTTCTTTTGTTTCACTTCCTTTGTATCCATTTTTGAATTCAGCTTCAGTTTATCTTTGTCCTAATGAACTGAAAATCCCATCTAATCCTCAAAAATATTTTCCACCCATTGGAGAACTTTATTTATCAGCTGATACTCTCTAATGAAAACAGGATTGTTGGTAACTCTTTGCTCCCTCAGTTCTCCTACTTTGTCTCCCAGCTCCTTCATTTTTCTTTGCTGTTTTACTCTTCTCAAATGGGAATCAGAGCAGAGAGCAGTTTAGACTTCCAAACACTTCTATTGAATGGATAGAGTACAAATCCTCTGAGGAGCTTAATAAAAGTAAATATTGTGCTTGTAAAAAAATCATTATAAGCTGCAGTATGCATCATACCATTCACCACTATTCATTAGAGTCTTTAGTAGTATCAATGTCTGTTTTACAGTAAAAACCTATCTAAACCAGATATACCAGTAGCAATGATTTTTTAAAAAATCACACACATAAAGGAGAAAAACAACACTTAGTCAGCCACCAAGACTCAGTTCATTTTTTGGATGGCATCATTGTATTTTTGTTCTGTTATTTCCCATAGTTGTGGGAAGTGACGTGATACTGATCTGAGATTTTTTGTAAAATGGTGAAGTATTTCTCTGAATCCTAGAAGAGGAGAACATTTGCTGCACTGTGAACTGCACAAAAGCTACTTAATAAATGAGAAAATAGCTATGAATAGTACTGTTTACCAGTTCTTGGATGGAGTTAGCTTTAAACTGAGATTTCACAATGAAGAGAAAAGCCATCTCTGCCAAATAGTGTATCAACAGACTGTCTATCTAAGCAGTACAAGAACACAGTTTCATTGTGGTCTGGATCAATGTCATCTTTGTTATTTAAAAAGCAAATTGAGGATGTTAAGTGAGCCTAAGACTAAATTTTACTTTTAGTCTATTTTATTTGATGAACTATTAATCTGACTCTTGTATTTGTAGTTTTCCCTTTTGCTAAGGCAGAATGTTCAATGTTCAGTTCATGGTACAGCCTTGAAGTACAAAATAGACAGCCTCAGAAATATTCCTCTTGGAAGCAGACATGACCACTTAGAATTGATATATCAGCAAGAAAAAAAAATAGAATATATGTAGGTAAAGTATGTGTACAATATATGTAGACAGGCACATACCTTTCAATAGATAATTCACTTGTAAGTGGAGTACTATTTATGTCTCTTTTGGTACTAATTAGTGTTACATTGATTCAAGCAATGCACTTAAATGTCAGTCCACTTAGGCTATTTGGTTAATGTCTGCAAACGATATCTTCATTTATTTTCTACTCATTGTGTGTAAAAATAAAATAAAATCCCATGATCTCAGAAGCAGCTAAAAGAAAATCCCAGCTATTTTACATCTTGCAATTCAATGGTTTAGGTAACTTACAATATTTATACATATATTATTATCACACTTTTTATATAAGTGTTGATTTAAAAAAATATGTTTATATGGGTGGGTCAGAGTCCTTCAGCTTCTGGACTTTAGGACACCAGGGGAAATCAGAAAGCAACACAATATTTGTGAACACTAGATTTTGTGTTTCAATAGGGTTTATCTGAACAATCTGAAAAAAAATCACCTAAGCACAGACCTCCGTATTGGCTGGGTATCCAGGAAGGCCAAAGAGCTCTGTTTATTGCAACAAAGGGCCTGGAATAAATTATGGTTAGTAAATTGGCTCCAGGTTTTCCTGTTTCAGACAGTAGCTTCAGAGTAATCTATTTTATGGGCTCCACTAAATCTGACCTATTGAGGGGAGGTGACACCTCATGTCATGGAAGTGACATCGCACGTGGACCGGGTATATCCAGCTGGCTCCTGCTGGCAGGATGGTAGAATACCAGCAGGTCTCCAATTGGGTCTTTTGGCAGTTTTTCCCTCCCGTTACCAGTTTATGAGACCCCAGGGAGGTTCTGCCAGGACTGAGCCAGGTGCACCACTCCCATCATGCTTCCCACCGCAGCAGGGTGGGAAATTGTTCTGGAAATATCCCTATGTTTCAGTCAGATGTCTGTATAACTTCCTTCCTCGAGCAGTTGTGCAGGTGAAAATGGGAGGTGGAGTGGATATATCCTTAGTTGAAGTTAAGGTGAGAAAGAAGCTTTAGCCACAGCATTTTTATTTTCACATTCATCTACCTCCTTTACTTTGGGCCAGTTTATCACAAAGAAGTTTTAAAGCATGTGGAGTGCTTAGCAGAACCTTAAGAACTCAAGGGAAAAAACAGCTTTCCACCCCAGAAAAAAAAAAATCGTCTTAGTGTTTTGTTTTGTTTGGTTTTTCTGAGAAGTTTTATATTTTATTTCTGTTCATAAGCCTGATTGCTTCTGATCTGTGTGACTCCAGCTCTTGTCAGCACAGGACATTGCATTTAACATTGCATATGTTAAAGAGAGTAAGGGTATTTCCTGAAGATTAATGGCTGGTTAGTTGGTCTGAAGTTCATTAACCTGAGCAAGTCATTAGATTCTTGGAAGGACTCTTGTGTGGAAGCTGGAGTTATATTAGGAGATCATCATAAACTAAAAATATATGTGACAATCTGGCCAGCTTGCAATGAATCTAGGACAAGACAGGGTTGGCTCAAGCTCACAGAGCAGCTGCCTCCTGTGTAAACTAAATGCCTTGTGTCAAGCACTAAAGTAAATGGTTTTTCACAGGCATCATTCAGAAATAAAACAAAAATGAATAAATAAAAAAAAGGAAGGTTTCCATTAAACAAACAAATAAAAAACCTTTACAAGAGAATGTCAGGTTCATCACACCCAAAAGGCCAAATTGAGCACTGTTCCTCAATCTGTAAGCAAGCAAATGACAGTCTGTTTGTGCAACTGCTCCATTCTGACAATCTTGATTCTTCACTGTACTTTGCTTTAAAAAAATGAATCCAAATCCTCTGGTGAGATCCCTGTTGGCTGAGACCCAGGCCCTCAAGCCATGGCTTCTCAGCATGTTTGTAGCAAGACTGGCTCCTTGTTAACTGCTTCTTTTTGAAATGTGGCTTATCCCACTAAAGTTGAACAAGGCTGGTGTGTCTTGTCTTTACATAGCCCTTCTTCCCATCTTCCTCCCCCTTCTCTTTCCTCCTTCTTCTCTCTAAAAAGATTTCTTTAATGTGGTATAACCCTGTAACAGTAGAAGTAAACACCAGCCTTTCTTATTCCAACCACAAATAGATGTATCAATATGGAATAAATACGGGCTTCCTCTTAGAATCCTACACTCTAGTAAAGAGAAGGGGAGAAAGAGCAAACCAGAGGCATCTGATGTTTGTTTTGCATTCTTTTCATGCCATCTCATGAATATGTAATGGCATTTAGCCAAAGGGAGTATGTGCAGACATTGAATCTGGATGTTGAGGAAGGGACTGAGAAGAAAGTAGCTCAGTGTTTTCAAATAGGAAAGATGCTGCAGGCATTCATGCAAAATTTTCCCCTCTCTTCATCTCCATCACACTCCTTCTATAAACTAACTTGTCTTTCACTATTGGCAGAAGTTCTGGAGGGCCAGAAAGCCCCAGCTTCTCCAGAGTCTGAATCCTTCTGGTGCAGCTGGGGCACTGGGCTGTGCTGCACCTCTGGTAGGCGAGCCAAGGAGCCTTCTCTTCGAAGCCTGCACAGTGCTCGCCTACAAGGGTGCTAGTGTTACTCCATCAAACGGGTAGTTTCCGTGCCTTTCAGAAAAGAATTTGAAGTCCTGTCCATGAAAAGTCACAAGCCATTAATCTCCCAGCTCTAACTACTAACCATAACATTTGCTTATTCACTGATTTACAGCATTGCATGAACACTGACATTTGTCATTTCACTATCTTGTTTGACCTCTGGTATGACGCACTTGAAGGGGGACAGACCTAGTCCCACAGACATATTCATGCTCTGACATCTGTGATTTATTAACCATCATATTCTGCTTTCAAAACTTAGGATGCAAGTTCAAATACCTACATATGCAAAAGTTGCATTAATGGACAAATTCTCCTGAAATTGCTATCAAATAGAGAACTGTTGCTGTTCTGTGTTCAGCTCCCAGGGTGGCTGGGTGAGGAATTAGGTTCACTCCAGTTTTATGAATCCGTTTTTGCATAGGGAAAATAAGGACAGTGATAATTACTTTCTTTTGTAAAACAGTTTAGGATTTATGGAATATGAATGACTGTTATTAAGTGAAAAGTGTTGCAAAGCTGGCTTAGTTGTGCACTGTGTTAACATAATCCCATATCAGCCTATTGACCTTAGCTTGAACTGCTCATTAAAGTTTATAGGACATTACGGTGCGTGAACTGAAGCAGCTATGCCTCACAATTGTTCTACAGAAAACATCATATTGAAAAGTACTTTTAAATCCATCAGCTGTGTGCACTGTTTTTTTATACATTAAAACTAAACACAACTGCCTGTCACATCCAATTTTATTTAGTTTATATGTGAATGCTTATGACGGATATGTACTCACTGTTAACTCAGTGTGGATGCCCATGGTGTCTGAGATATTGCACTCTATTCTAGTCATAGAATAAACATACAATAGCTGTTGTACTGAGATAAAAACAGTTATAAAACATTGAGATATCCAATAGATCAGTATGAACTAATGAGATGAATGACAAATGTTCTTTTCAGATGCAGCACCATTTCAATTTTTGATTAAAAGTTAACTATGCCAGACATTAATCTTTGAAAAGCTTATATATTTTTCCAATCTCCAAATGTATAAATTTAGTATTAAAGAAACAGATTTACTGCTTAAAAATCCTTTTTAGCAAGTGCGTTAACTGCTTAAACTACTCCTTAAAGAGGTCTGTCTTGTATTCAGAAACATTATTTATATGACAGTGCAAAAGATCTACAGATGTCTTATTTTTGTTTTCAGATTAAATTTGGATTGTCTGAAAAGCGGGAAGATTTTTCACTGAAGTTCCAAAAAAGATACAGAAGAAGAAAGCAAAATGAGAGCTTCCCAAGTACCACGTGCCTGCAGTTTGTTATGTTTAGCAATGCTGTTCCTTTCAGTCACTGGAACGTCAAAACAAAATATCCCAAGACTTAAGCTTTCCTATAAAGGTAAACTTTTCAGCAGTTTTTCTGATTCTACCACTTCTGTTTTGATGTGATGTTGCCAGCACTTCATTTATGTTTTTAAACAGGAAAATGAAATATGGTTGTCATTATAGTTCCCAGAAACACAGCAGAATCTTTAAAGATGTATGAATTCTGTCCTGGGACAATCTTAAGTTGTGTTCTGAGGGAAGAGGTACCTATTTATCAAAAAAAGATTATTCTTTTTCTATTATTATTATTGTAGTTTGCTCTAGAAGGAAATAGATATTATCTACATAAATTAGGTAGGATTCACTTGCCTAAAATAGGTTTCTAGAGCTCTTTGAAACACCATAATTTGTAGACAGTCCCATGTAACCACATGGCTGGGATGACATGGGACCAGAGGGAGTACTCATATACTTCTAGAGCAACAGATCAGTAAAATATCCCAAGCAATTCAAAGGATGCCAAAGTTTAGACACCTATTTTTTTTTTATAATTGCTTTTTTTTCTCTAAAATGGATGTAAAACTTTCCAAATGTTGTTGTTTTCTTCTCACCCCTTTGAAAAACAAACCCTTACTTTTCAGAGAATTCCTTAGTCTTAAGTCTATCTAGTCTATGTTCTTTTTATGAATACTTCATTAATTGAATTTTTGATTAAAGGTTAACTTTGCTAGACATTATTCTTTGAAAAGCTTTTATATCTTTTTTTCCTGTTGAGCATGTCACAGGTTGAGGGATTTAAATGCATATATATTTTTAATTCTTCTTCTTATAGAAAGTGTTGATTTCTTATTGCTTTGAATGTACAGTATACTTGTAGTTTTTGCAAGACATAAAGATCGATTACTTTGATATTGTCTTCTTTAGCTGAAACTGGAGAGCTGAAAATGCTCTCCAGTTACTTATTTTTCAACTGTGTCAGCTCCCTGCCCTTACGGTAGCTAATTCTGCTGTCAGCTTTTCAAATAGAGCTCTTCCTCTACATGGTAGAATAAAGCTCAAGATGATCAGGTGGGACAGGAGGCTGTAAAGCCTTCACCAGCAATGATGATATGTTTATCTTGAGCTGTAGCACATGCGGGAATTCATTGAGTAAGCCCAGTGAAATCCTATGGATCTCCAAGTTGCTGCTTTGCTAGTTGTGTCCATCACTGCGTGTGGTGTATACATGCGCTTCAACACGTGTGAGTGAAAGGAAGTGGGATGAAGAGATCTTGATAACATTTTTATACATTCAGGAAACAGTTGCACTCACTTAAGTCAGTGAACACAGAAACTAAAAGGCCTGACTTGAAATATGAATGTTAGCAGTAAAACTCTCTTAACATATAGGCAGATTTTTAGCAGCTAGAGATCATTCCCAGTAGAAGCCTATATCACATGGAGATGGCATTTATTGTGGATTTGACATTCACGATCAGTCATTTCCTCTGTATTTCTAAGGTAGATAGCCTTTGGCAAAATTCTAATGGATAAATTTGGCAGGTAGAAGAGAAGAGATAAAAATTACGGAGGTCAACACAGAAAAAAAATCATACCAAACTGAAATCTTAGTTTAAATTAGTGGCGGAGACCTGCTGGGAGTGGTTGGGAAAATGCCTGAGCTTGTTTAAGAAGACAATGAGGGGATGATTGATATTTAGGCTGTAACCCAAACTTTTACTAGGAACTTTATTAACCTTTCACTTTGGCTTGAGGATTCTAGTTTCCTATTCAAACTTTTCCACCTATATCCCTTTAGGGAAAAAAAAAAAAAAAAAAAAAAGAAAAAACAGATAAAAACTGGCACATAAATATTAATTTGGAG
>JAVCKT010024136.1:0-69146 GCA_032273925.1 Rhynchotus rufescens
TTTCTTTCTTTTTTTTTTTTTTTCTTTTCCCTTCCTCACTGCTTTCCCCCAGATTATCGATCAGGGCTTGATCCTGCAGGACGGCTCCTACTTCCGGGACCTCTGGAATATTCTGGATTTCGTGGTGGTGGTGGGAGCGCTGGTGGCTTTCGCCTTGGCGTAAGTGGCTTTCTCCCCGCTCAGCTCACGGCCTTTCCTCGGCCGGGGTGGGAGGCAGATGCGTCTGTGCATTGCGCGCTTGGGCTCTGCGTGTCCATACCTTGGCCGTACGCCAGGGTTCTTGTATGTGCTGGAGGTCTGCGGCAGGGCCAGGGCAGCCCCCTGGCTCCCCATGGTCAGCGGCACCCAAGGAGGGGAGAGCAGAGGGTCCTGTTCCCCTGTGCCCAGGGTTTATCACGCTGTTGTTCTCTCTTTGCACCTTGGACACCCATGGTGGTGGCATCAGTGCTGGTGACAGACAGGCTTGGCACCTGCCGAGGCGGCAGCGCTGCCTTTGTCCATAGCCCAGGTGCTGCATGAGGCTCCCGGCCTCGCTGGGGCCCCAAGCCCCAAGGGCGCTCCGTGGATTACAGCCCGTAACCCAACCCTCCTGTCTCAACCCCGTGCCCCCTCACTGAGGCACCTTTGCTCTAACTCTGCTGTCCTGGGCAGCTCGGGAGGTCCTGGCGCTGGGAGACCTGCTGGGGGCCCTGGGGCTGGCAGGGGAGCAGGGCAGGCTGTGCCTTCCAACGCGTCCCTTCCAACGCGTGGGGAGCTCTTGGTGGCTGCAGAAGCACAGGTCGGTGCCTCAATGGTCAGCCTGACGCCCTCCCTCCTCTGGGCTCCAGGAGACTGGGATATGCTGCAAGGCTTTGAGTTTTCAGCTGGGTTTGCTCCCCTCTGCATTTTGATTTTAGCCTGGTGCTCTTCTAAAGCCCTGGTTGTCAGAACATCTGGTGACATCCCCTGATAGGGAATACTGGGCCACATGTTGCATTTACAGGTTGTCAGCCCCCATGAGTTGTCCTGCTGTCTGCTGGCACATTACTAAGCAGGGCAGCAGCCCTCGGGAGCCCCAGGGCTGGTGCAGAAATAGACTCCATCAGCTTGTGGAGAAAATGAAGAATGGGAAAGTTTCCATCCGTAAAGCGCTGTCTCCCAGTGACCTTGTGACTTGCCCGCTGTCCTGTTGGAGTCTGCACGTCATGATTGAGAGGCCATCTCTTCTCTGCAGTCATCTGTAGCTCAGTGTGGAAAGCTCATACGTCAGACCAAATGCAGCCTAAATAAAAAGCTCAATATAAAGCTGTAAATCTCCAGAGAGTTCAAATTAAATTAGCTGAAATAACCAGAACCATAACTAAAACCCTGCTAGCTTTTGCTTCCCATGGCATCCACCAAGGAGGCATCGCACAAAGCAGAAGCTCCCACTCGCAGCTTTGCAGAGCTGCCCAGAGCTCTGGTAATACCTGTTTCTGGGGATCTGCAGTAGCAGGAAGGGTTGAGATGTTCTGTTTCTGCAGAGTGGGGTGGCCAGTGCGTATCCCTCCTTAATGTGGCCTGATCAGCAAGGGCAGGCACAAGAAAGAAAAAAAAAAGACAGTAAACCTGAGCTGAGCTGAGCAGGATAAAGGCCTTTTATTCCGTTAGAGAATTCTGACTTACTGTATAGTCAGACTTAATATATAGTAATTCCCTGGCATGGTGGATGCCGTAAAATAAAGATATTTACCTGTTTCATCTACAAGTAGAGCCCGGAGTTATTTTAATTTGGATGATTTTTAAGGAGCATGTTGCTTTATAGGACTTTGCCTTGTGTCCCACGGAGTGGATTTTGCAGGGGACGTTTGGGCCTTGCAGGGGTTGTGGCCTTGCAGGCGGTTCCCTCCCGGGCCCGTCCTCTGAGTAGCTGCACGGCGGTCTCCTCCGGAGCTCCAGGCAGCGGAGGGCTGAGTTCACTCCTGTGGTGTCACTCACTGTCCCTCTCTTCCACGTCTTCCTCTTGAAATGGAGGCTTCTCTACACCCCACCTCTCAAACCCTCCAGGAAGGAGCCAGGGCCTCCTGACCTGTGACAGAAATGAGGAGATAGCCCTGGAGATAAACCCTGTGCTGGTGACTCCTCTCTCCTGGTAGCTGTCTCACGTACTTTCTCTCTTCTCTTTTCTCTCTGTGCTTTTGCTGGTTGGTGGCCGCCTGACCGCATCGCTGACAGGAATGCTTTAGGGTAACTATGCTGCTTGCTTCTCGCGGGGCGCTGCCTCTGGGAGGCCGTGGGCTGCGGGGCGGTTGGGGCGCGCGGCCGTTCATCTGCCTGGTGCCTCTGCTGTCTTCTAGCGGAGCTTGCCTGGTGCTCGCCCGCATCCTGTGCGGCACCCTGGGGTGTCCTCACAGTGGTCAGCTCTATGCCAAACCCCGACTGATGGTCCTCTGATGGCAGCTACTTTATTAAGAGAACTTTATTCGGAACTAGAGAGAAGGGCATGGAGCATTTGAGAGTCCCTGGGGATGGGGGAATGCCCCACTCTCTCAATGCAGGAAAAAGTCCTGGTTATTTTTGTTGTTCTGCTCAGAAAGCACTAATAGGAGTATGTGTACTTAGCTGAGCTGACCGAACAAGCATCATGAGACTCGTCCCACTGCTCAGGGAGGCTACGCTGTGGACAGCAGAAAGACTGTGAATTGCAGAGCTTGGGTGAATCAACACATTTAATTTCTAGTTTGCAAATGGGAAATGAGATGGACAAGATCTCCTTTGAAAGCCATGCAGCTCCTTTCCTTCAGAGGAGAGCACTGCCCTGCTGTTCCCTCACAGTGCTTTAACTGTGGATCCCAGTGTCTGTGAATACTGGGTGTGTGGAGCGCATCCAGGGGAGCAGGTGATGGGGAAAGCAGTACCTCCAGGGAGCTGACAGCTGGATGGGCCTCCTCAGCTCTGCCCGATGAGATCCTGGCCATGCCAGGGCTTGCTGGCATGGAAACCTTGGCCCTGTCATTCTCCCAAGGGCGACAGAAGTGTTTTGTACCAAGCTCAGGACTCTAGGAAGAACTGATCCTCTCCCCTAGGCTGCGCTTTCCTCTCAGTGTCTAAGCCAGTCCTTTGTCCACATCCTGGTTGAATTTCAAGCACATCCACACGAGCAGGGTTTCTGGCATTACTGCTGCTAGATCTGAAGAGGCTTTATCCACAGCAGAGGTAAATCCTGGCAGTTCAGTTGCCCTTGGTGGCAGTTTATGCAAGATGAGTGTTGGCCTGAAATCCTCACCCAGGGAGCCAGGTCAGAGAGTTACTTGGGCTGGTAGTGAGCAGAAGCAGGAGGCAAGGGAGGTGAGAACGGAGGATACGGGGCTGTCTGTAGAGCTGCTTCCCATGCATTTGTGGAGCTGGGCTCCTGTGGAGGCGTCAGGATTAGTGGTTTGCTTCACAGCTCTTAATGGAAAAGCCTGTTATTGTGTTCCCTGCTGCATTAACCCTTGCAAAAGATCTGTGCTATCTGGAGAGTCCCTTGCTGTAAATCAGTTCCTTGACATTGAAGATGCCGAGCATATACAAGCCAGGCCACACTTACCAGGACCTCTCTGCTCCACCAGTGCAAATGGTCATTTTTGGCTGTCCTGAGATGATGTTTCCACAGGCAGCCCCTGGGCTTTAGCTAAAGGACAAGATAACGACTGATGTTATGGTTGTGATGAAGGATTACATTCAAGAAGTTAGGTTCAGGAGAGATTTTATGCTTCTTTTCTAAAGAGCCCAGCTACTAGACCCTGCCTCCCACAGCTGGCTGAGGTCTAGGCAAGCGCTGTCCCTATCCCAGTCAGCAAGAGAGGACTGAGCCATTGCCCTGCCCAAGGTGATGGACCAGACTGGCCGAGTTGGGTAGCACTAGTGGGGAAGGGGGCGGCAGCCCCACTTGAGCAGCACTCCTTTCCCTTGCTGTCCTTCCAACCTCCTTGGCTCCAGCAGGGCAGTGTTTCTGCCCTGATTTTCTGTGCCTGAACCTTGTCATCACACTGCTCCTCACAGTGAGGGGGCTGGTGAAGGTAGCTGCTCCCCAGCGAAGGAAGAGGCGCTAATCCCAAGGAGGAGAGGATTGCTTTACTTCTCAGCCGTGGCAGTTGCCACCGTGTATTCAGAAGAATCATTTAGGTGGGCTGGGTGCTCTACTAGTAACATGTTTGTGGTTTCTGCCTCCTGCCATGTCTGTCTGTGCGTGTGCACTGGGAAGGAGCTGTGAGCTGTTGCAAAACTCTGCTATCTGGAATGCTGTTGTCTCTGTTTCATTTTGGGTGCATGCCCCTCTCTCTGACATGGTAGGACCAACAAAGGCCGGGATATCAAGACCATCAAGTCTCTCCGTGTGCTGCGAGTTTTGCGGCCTCTGAAGACCATCAAGCGACTACCCAAGCTCAAGGTAATGCTTCCGTTTTGCTTCTCTTTTCTGTCTCCTCTGGCATTAGTTAATTGGTAGCAGAAAGATGCCCTCAGGCCCCCTGCATGCACTGTGCAGGGTGATGTGCTCATGAGCGACAGACAGGCAATTCTCAAAGTGCTCCAAGTGTTTATGAGCCCTGTTTTCAAACACAACGCCTTTCAAACCGTCTCACATCTGGCTATCCAATGAGCCATTTAAAGCAAGCTTGCCCTCAAATTGGATATCTGCAGCATATCAGAATTAGTTCCTCTGTCAGGGAAATTGGAGATGGAGTGAAAACAAGGCAGCAAAGCCCAGATGCTCTCCTGATGATCAGCTGTCACAGCTTTGGGAGAGCTCGGGCCTCTTTCTGAAGATCATTATCTTTCCTACCAGAGCCAAAATTCTTTTTTTGGTGCCGAGCTGTCATCGTGTTACACCAGAGAGGAATCTCCTAGCTAAGCAGTGGAATTGTGTGTGCAATGTGAGCAGGATTATGGGTTGTCCTACTGTAGCCATCAAGAATGTAGAGTCAGCAGGGCGTAAGAGACCCAGGAAGCCCTGAATTTTCCTCACGAGGATGTGTGGGCTGGTGAATGAGGCCCAGGGTGGCACCTTGGAAAAGTGGCTTTTCACGCTAGCTTTTCCTCCCAAACAGTGGATGTGCTTCAGCCCAAGTCTGTTCATTTCCGGGCACCTTTGCCATAAAGCAGGGGTAACGATATTCCTCTTTCCTAAAACACTTTGAGAACTAGGGCTGAATAACAAGTCTCTGAAGCCTGGGAAGTAGTGACTGTTGCAAGCAGAGGTATTCAGGCTGCCTCGTTGTTCGAGGTGACGCTAAACACAGAAATATTTACTAATTGGTCTTGAGTGCTGCTAATTGCATCACGGTATCCTGTCTGTTGCCCTGTTTACAGGGACCATTGGAGGATATAAATATGAGATATAAATATGCATTATTGCTGCTTCCTTAAGGGGCTACTAAGTAAATGTGTGTGGGGGGAGTGCTCTGAACATTACTCATCTGCAAAAGGCCTGGCTCTTGCCTCCTTTTTCCATCAGGAGTGGGAAATGTCTCTTCACATGGCAGTTTTGGAGAAGGTTTTGATCCTGCCCTTTGAGTCTGTTGGTTCCTATGCCCTCTCCTGCAGGCTGTCTTTGACTGCGTTGTGACCTCGCTGAAGAACGTCTTCAATATCCTCATTGTCTACAAGCTCTTCATGTTCATCTTCGCCGTCATTGCTGTCCAGCTCTTCAAGGGGAAATTTTTCTACTGTACTGACAGCTCTAAGGACACAGAGAAAGACTGCATGTAGGTGCCCTATTCAGTAGGTCTGATGCTGCTGATACCTCTGGCAAAGGCAGGATGCTGGCTAGTGTCGTGTTGGGGTTCCTAGTTATATCCTCAGTTGTGACTCGCTCCTCACTGTAGTTTCTTGGGGCAGAAACAAGGACTGAGCTCTGTCCCTGCTGCTGTTCACGTCAGCGACTGTGTGTTTGCTGTGGGTGCAGGATAGGGATATATCTATAAAGGATATTCCTTATAGAATATGAGGCATGTGTTATGCGCCTTATATTCTGCTCCTGGTTTCTTTGCTGCCTTTGGTCTCCTCAGTTTCCCTCAGTTTTGTTATCCAGCCTCTGCACGTTTCTCTCTGCAGTCCTGCAGGAGGAGAGACATCCCACCCCACTGCACACACTGCCCCATGGTTTAACACCACCAGCCCATAGACTGACAATGTAAAACCAGATCTTTACTCTCTCCCAACCTTACAGAGGGAACTATGTGGACCATGAGAAGAACAAGATGGAAGTGAAGTGTCGGGAATGGAAACGCCATGAATTTCACTATGACAATATAATCTGGGCTTTGCTTACCCTATTTACAGTCTCCACTGGTGAAGGTTGGCCCCAGTGAGTATCCTGCTCTCTCTCCTTTCCTTGAACTGGGCAGAGCTGGGCAGAGCCCAGTTAGTGTGGCAGGGTTAATAACTGGCTGTATTCATGCAGGGCTGAGAAAGAAATTACTGAGCAGAGAAGGAGAGGAAGGATGAGAAAAAAATTCAGGACAAAAGTGAATTTAGAGCTCTTACAAGTCAGGGATCACAGCTGCAGTTAGCTTCTTCCTTAAAAGTGAATGATGGACTTTCTGCTGTGTAGCTCACAAATATATTTTAGGTCTGCTTTAGAAATAACTGTAGCACTAGCTCTCTCCATTCTAAAGAGGGCTTGAGCAATTCTTGTTTCTGTGTGCAAAGCACTGGAAAATCCATTTTCCATCAGGGATGTAGGCAGAGCACCATAAAATGAGCTATAGCCCCTCTGAAGGGCCCAACTTGGGAAGTGGATTGAGGCTGAGGCTTGTCTTGTCCTTCCACGCGTGGGCAGATTGAGGTGGCTGTACAGCGTGGGTGTTGCCTTTCCTGTGACAAGTGCCACGTGGTGGCAGCCATGGTGGACATATCTCTGGTTGTCTCTCTTCACCTGTCTGCCCGCAGGGTGCTGCAGCATTCGGTGGATGTGACGGAGGAGGACCGTGGGCCCAGCCGCAGTAACCGCATGGAAATGTCCATTTTTTATGTCGTCTATTTTGTGGTCTTCCCTTTCTTCTTCGTCAACATCTTTGTGGCTCTCATCATCATCACATTCCAAGAGCAAGGAGACAAAATGATGGAGGAGTGCAGCCTGGAGAAGAACGAGGTACAGCCTGGGGAGGGGAAAGGAGGATGTTTTTGCGGTTGCTGCTGTAGCAGGCAGGTTGAGGCCCTGGAGCTGGACAGTTAGAAGAAAGCCACGGGCCACCTGCCTGTCTAGGCTGTGGTGGGGTGTAGCAGCCACTCTTTGGGCACTGATGCACATTGTTTTATTCCAGAGAGCCTGCATAGACTTTGCCATCAGTGCCAAGCCCCTCACGCGCTACATGCCGCAGAACCGGCACACCTTCCAGTATCGGGTCTGGCACTTCGTGGTCTCCCCGTCCTTTGAGTACACCATCATGGCCATGATAGCACTGAACACCGTGGTGCTGATGATGAAGGTGAGCTGACCAGGATGAGCCTGCCTTGGTTAGGATGGGGAAGGGAAGGAGGATCAGGAGGGGCAGAATCAGAGGGTATTTTTCTTGTTTCCAGGAGATGTTTTGAGAGAGAGTTTGATGGCATGATCTTTTGAGAGTTTGATGGCATGATCTTGCCGTCACTCAGTGGGGTTCACAAGCTGAGTTCTTGCCATGGTGTCTTTAGCATACACTGCTCAGCAGCCATGAATGGTAGTCAGTCCAGCATTGCACCAGGGCAGCTTTTCACGGTGTCTGAGAAGGTCCTTGCAAGTTTTCACATCCAGATGAAGCATTTGTTAAAGTAATTTGCTTTTTCAAACACAATTCTTCTCTCCTAAGTCTGGCTTTGGGGTTTTTCTACCTCCCCCACATGGAAACTTGCAGTATTCCACCTTCCAACTGCATCTCTCCTCAAAACTTGCACTGAGAGGATGCAAAAAACCTCCTATTTCCTATAAAGGGTTATCTCTGCTACCTGTGGGGAATAGCGACAAACTCACTCAAGAGTGTTTACTGCCTGATATCACTTGTCCCAGCATGTATTCCCTTAGTATAGTCAGTCAAAACACCACATACCTCAAACACAGAGATAACACCCTCCTCTAACAGGAGGATACTTCAGTCCTCTTAATTACTACAGAAGAATCAGGATTCATTCTGTGATTCCTCCTTGGAAGCAATGGCCAATAGTCCCATGAGAGGGGTGGAGAGGGGAAGGGGGAGATGGTGTCAAGGCAC
Source organism: Rhynchotus rufescens (assembly GCA_032273925.1). Classification (NCBI taxonomy): domain Eukaryota; kingdom Metazoa; phylum Chordata; class Aves; order Tinamiformes; family Tinamidae; genus Rhynchotus; species Rhynchotus rufescens. The sequence goes on from JAVCKT010024136.1 coordinate 8,190, forward strand.
TGAGGGCAAGAAGCATGGGCCACTGCAGGGCTTTCTGCAGGAAAATCAGCAGCCAAGATGATGGCAGGCTCCACACCAGCTAGTAATGTCTCTCTCCCTGACAGTACTATTCTGCTCCATACACCTATGAGCTGGCCCTGAAGTATCTGAACATCGCGTTCACCATGGTATTCTCCTTGGAGTGTGTCCTCAAGATCATTGCTTTTGGCTTCCTGGTAAGTGGCCTCAGTTTTTGGCAAGTTTGCAGTTAATTAGGGCCTTGGCAGCACAGTTCAGCTCCTTGGTTCGTGGAAGGAAGTGTTAGTAAGGCAAGGTAGCTGCTGGTTATTTTGGGTGGCAGCCTGAGGGCTGCTTTTAGGCTGGATGTTGGAATTGCGCCTTCCCTTCTCATTAAACTTCCCACTGCTGGATTTTGTGGGCAGTACAGGCCTTTCTAGGTCCCCAGACCGCTGGACAGAGTTGTGGAGCCACTGTCCTAAAGGGATCAGTGGTCTGTGGGATCAGGAGGCCCTGCCACACTCAAAGCTCAGCACTGCTCTGACTGTAAACACATTCCCATAACAGCGCGTGAGCGTGTTGGAGGAAACCACAGCACTGCTTTTTGCCTCATTTTGGATCGTGCGGTGTGCGGTTGTTGTGCTAAGTGACTGCTGCTGCCTGTTGCATTGGCAGCGGTGGCTGGTGACTGCCTGTCTCCGGGAGCTGGGCTAAGGCCGTGTCTGTTGTGGTCCTGGGGCTGTATCTGAACCAGATTTAACCAGTGGTGAGGCCTTCGTGTTTAGTGCCCAGTCCTCAAGGCCCCAGCTGCTTTTTTGACATTTGCAACCACAGATTTCCTTTTCTCATTTGTTCCTTATGAGCGGCTGTTGGATTTGCTCTTTTTAGGTTCTTGTTTGTGACCCTGTAGATGAGATTCAAAGGCAGGAGAGTTTCTAGCCCCTCTGCCTGCTCCCGACAGCTCCTGTTGTGGTCAAGTCCTGTGTTGCACCCACCAGGTGCTGTTCAAAGAGCCCCTTTCACACAGCAAGGGCTGAGATGAGCCCATACCCAGAAGGAAGAGGACAGAGCAGCCTTATGGCAGTAACAGTGTGATGAATTGAGATTCTCAGCACCTTTGCAGCCTGACTAGGATACGTTGTGACTGCTGAAAGGCTCTGTTTCCCACTTCTGCATAGGGCCCTGCTCAGCTCTGGTGCTTGAGAAGTGCTCTGCAGGTGCCCCCGGGAGCGCGAGGCCAGGCGCCGGTGCCAGCAGATGGGTTGGAGCAGCTTGCGAGGCAGAGCATAGCAGGGAGCTATAGCGAAGCGTGGGGCTGTGTGGGAGGCTGCAGAGCCTGACGATGGAACGGGGGGCCGGGGATTGAGGGCTCGTGTGCTGTCCCTGTCTCTGGGCTGATTTCCAAGTGCTTTTAACCTTGTCCCCCTCTTGCTTTTTAACAAGCAGCACTGAGCCTGGAGATCCTGCCCCTCGGGCTCCTCCGGAGCAGCTCAGAGACGGCTGTGCTGCCTGGGCCCTCCCTTTCACCAGAGCGGCCCGTGTGACGCCTGAGTCATCTCCTAGGGAAAGCTGCTCACTGTAAACACGTTCTGGGCTGTCACTGTCGCAGACACAGGACACTGCTCCAGACCCTGGCAGCATACAAATGGATGGCCGGGTCTCTGCCACTGTCATCATTGCCTATGAGGAAGACTTGGCCCGTGTCCCAGCGCCTTTGAGACTAACTGTCACCGTACTCTAATCCATCTTCCTTCTCTCCTCTCTTTTGCAGAATTATTTCCGGGACACCTGGAACATCTTCGACTTCATCACTGTCATCGGCAGCATTACGGAGATCATCCTGACAGACACCAAGGTGAATGTGTGCGGAATCATGTGCCTTGTCCTCCTCTGCACCGGGGCTGGGAGGGCAACGAGGGGTGGGAGTTTCTTCCACCTTCTGAAGCTCTGATCTCCTCCTAGTTGGTGAACACCAGCAGCTTCAACATGAGCTTTTTGAAGCTGTTCCGAGCTGCTAGGCTCATCAAGCTGCTCCGCCAGGGTTACACGATCCGCATCCTACTCTGGACTTTTGTGCAGTCCTTCAAGGTAAATGCCACGTGCCTGGGTGGGGCTTAGAGTGAAGCTCTCAAACACAGGTTGTTTCCAAGGCCTTTCCGACGTGAATTTGGACTGTGCTAAATGAGATGACTCACATGTTTCTCTTGCAGGCGCTCCCGTATGTCTGCCTCTTGATTGCGATGCTTTTTTTCATCTATGCGATCATTGGGATGCAGGTGAGCACAGACAGCTAGGATTGCATCTCTCTGGAGCAGACAGGCTGAACGAACTCGTCCTCTGCATTACACCAAGCAAGAGTTAGCCCCGTGCCTGTCTGTCATAGCTTTACTAGTTCACAGTATCCAGGTGGAACACATGTTAGAGCACCCTCCCTGTCCCAGGGGGAACAGTTTGTTTCCAAGCTGCAGAAGCAAATACCCTTGTGAGGTGGCCGCCTGCTTATTCAGTTGAGTCCCCCTGCTGACCTTCCCCACATCACCAAAAAGACCGGGGTGCAAAGAGACAATTCCCAGGGTGATTTGGACCCTGAGAGATGTGTCCTTGTGGACTTCAGCTGGGCAGCCTGGGCAGCTGCTTTCAAATCACAACCTATTTCATTTTTAGAACTTATGTCATCTCCAACTCCCTGTCCCTACCAGCCTCCAGAGATTGATTTCATGTCTGAGAGACCTGGTGAGCAGCCTTCTGTGTTCTCCATCTGAATGGATGGCAAATCGTATTGTTCCCTACAGCCCAGTATCTGCCTGTCCTGCTGAGAAGGGCTCCTTTGGTAGCCACGCTGCTGACAATCTGCCTGGGATCTTGAGCTTGGCGACCTGCTCTGAACTTACCAGGGATGGGTTCTGCAAAGCGCTGGAAAACGTGAGCTTTAGGCTCCAGTCCAGTAAAAAAAAAAAAAAAAAATAGGCATGTGAGTTAAAGCACATAAACATGTGCTGAAATGCCTCGCAGGGCTGGCTTTGTAGTGTGATGACTAAGACCCACGCTGAGTATCTGACAAGGCATCTTTGACTATTAATACTCAGGATTTTTGAGCAGCCTGATGTGTGAGCCATCGCAATAACTAGTGTGATTGCCTGATGCTCACAGATAGGAAGGGCTGGATGGGGGAAGTAGGTTTTGGGGAGGCAGTAGATACCATAGTTGCCACCTGCTCGGAGAGACGGAGAGAGAATCTGGCATCCCTCTTGGTTGGCAGTGCTGGTGTTTAGTCTCTTCCACCCCCTCTCTCCTGCCCTGAAAATTGAGTGGCTGTTTTTGGCCGCTCGGTCCTACAAATCTCAGCACCGTCTCCAGGTGTTCTGTGCTCTGAACAACTGCCATCTGACTCAGCTCCCCTCCCTGCGGTGTGATAGTATTTGATTTATTTTTTTTTTAACACCATTGTGAACAAATCCCCAAGCAGTAAAGTCTGTGGGCGTTATTTGAACAAAATAGCTGGAGGCAGAAAATATTCTACAATTACACATTCCACAAAACCTGTACTGGGGAAAAAATACTCTGCAGTTAGTGTATTTTTAGATTCACTGAAAGTAAAATAAATATTTAACAGTAATAACGGCGCATTTTTCCTATTAAAGGCACTTTATGAACATTTGTTAGGTTCTTGCATGGCCTTGGTTGTGGGTCATTATTATGATATACTCCAATTTTGGGCGTTCATAGCCTCTTTTGGCCCCAAGGACCTCCTGGGCAGGGTCCAGGCACACAGACTGTCTTTGGTGCATTAGTGGTCAATCTCTCATACAACTGGCTGCGATGGTCTCTGCTGGACACCCCTCTGGGTCTGCCTAGGGCTGTTAGCCAGCATAGGGCTGTTAAAAAGTGGAGAACTTGGAGGCTTTTCCATCCTAAAGTGGAAAACAGGCTATGCCAGTTGAATTTGGTACATCTGTCCTGTGCAGCTGCAGGGGATCTAGATGGGAGAGGATCCCAGAGGATCCCAGGCAAGTGGTGGAGACACCGTCCCTGGCAGTGTGCAAGAAATGTGTAGATGAGGCACCTAGGGACATGGGTTAGCAGGCCTGGTGGTGATGGATTTATGGTTGGACTTGATCTTCAAGGTCTTTTCCAACCTTCAGTAATGATTCTGTGATCTGACCCAAGTTTTTCAGTCATTCGTGAGCTTTAGATGAGCGAGAGTCACCCAAACTCCAGACTAGATCCGTCACCACTGTCTGCTGCTGTGCCCAACCACCCTGGCACATCCCTGGGGCTTTCTATCCACTCCTACTGGTGTTCCAGAACTGCAGCCCGGCACTGAGTGATGGTATTGCTTGTCCCTGTGACCCCATGAAGTCGAGGACCCCCTGGCTGCTGTGCGATGCTGCGATGCTCCTTGTTCACACAGGAGGTGAATGCATGTGTGGAAGTGGGGAAACACACAGCGGTGGGACTTGCTGATCCCAGGGCGAACTGGGTGCTCCTGTTCCCGTGGCAGCTTGCCCTCTCGCAGTTTTTACCACGTACCACAAAACTGTTGAGGAGATGAGGGTCTCCCTTCCCTGACTGCTGCTCGTCGCCAGCTCCTCTCGCTGGTGCTCTAAGTTTTCCTATCCCTGCTGGTGCTCTCGCAGAGGAGGCCTGTGTGTGTCCTGGCGCAGCAGTTCTTGTGCTGGATTTATGTTTTTCTTCCCTTTTTCTTTCCCCTGATAGGTCTTTGGGAATATCAAGCTCGATGAGGAAAGCCACATTAACCGGCACAACAACTTCCGCAGCTTTTTGGGCTCCCTGATGCTCCTCTTCAGGTAAGCAAACAGTGTTTGAGCCGTAAAAGAATATTTTGGCACTGTTTGTGGGGTCGGGATGACCAGGACCAGAGCTAGGCAGGTTGCCCATCTCCCTCTGAGTCCCGAACTCCTGCAGGCAGTTTAGTGGAGACCAGTGCCACCACGTTTTGGCATTGCTAAAAAGTGCCTGAGCAAGATATGCCCGCAGGAGCTGAGGGAACCATCTGAAACCTGGCTGGGTTCTACTCGTTCGGTCTCTGCTGAGCCAGTGCAGTGCTCTGTGGTGCCGGGGATGTGCCTGAGCCAGCTAGGAGGTCGCCTAGCCAGGCTTCTCCTGGGGACCTCCTCCTCCTGGCTTGCCTCCGCGCTGCTGAGGGAGCCTGTGCTTGGTGCAGGAGTGCCACGGGGGAGGCCTGGCAGGAGATCATGCTGTCCTGCCTGGAGGGCAAGGGCTGCGAGCCAGACACCACGGCGACGTCGGGACAGAACGAGAACGAGCGCTGCGGCACTGACCTCGCCTATGTTTACTTCGTCTCCTTCATCTTCTTTTGCTCTTTCCTGGTGAGTTCCCTCTTTTTGTGTTCAGCTTTCAGTTTGCAGGACCTGCTCCCGTCGGATCTCCTAAACGGTGCCCCAGCCCTAGGGTTGTCATCAATGCCCTGGCTGCATCTTCCCTTGGGCTGGGGTGTTCAGGATAGCCCCTCTGGTGACCCAGTCTGACAGGGACTTGTCCCATAGAGACCCAAAAAGAGACAGTGTGAAGCTCAGGAGCTCCTTGAGTGGGTTTGATAGGTCTCAGTAAATGCTCAGTGCCTCAGGAAGTCACTTTGGGGTTAACTTGCAGCACCTGCAATGCCCTACAGCCCTGCTACAGCGTGCTCCCATGAGAGCGCTTCCCACAATGACCCTTCTTTCTCTGGTTTTCTCTTCCGTTCTCCACTCCCTCTCCCCTCTGCCTTCCTCCCTGCCTTTTTTTTCCCCTTTCATTTAGATGCTCAACCTGTTTGTGGCAGTCATCATGGACAATTTTGAATACCTGACTCGGGATTCTTCCATCCTGGGACCTCACCATCTAGATGAGTTTGTTCGGATCTGGGCAGAGTATGACAGAGCAGCGTGGTATGTAGTCAGCTCCTTCTCTCCCAAGTAACCTCTCAGAGCTGATTTAAAATATGCATTTCTATGTTCTGTTGTTGGAAACTCTTTGGCTGAGGTACCTGCGACAGTCAGGGTCAGAGTTGCTTTTGCTCAGAGCTGGTTCCTACAATGCCTGGTGGCAGAAGCACCTTGAGCACTAAGCAGTGGGTGAGACTCCAGAGATGTTAATGGCTTGTCATGGTGTTTGTTCCAAGAGCTGGAGGTTCCTTTCCGCTCTGGCCATGTGGACTGCCCTGCTATCCTACCATAGAGCCTGATGGAGGGTAGACCCCTCTCAACTTCCTTCTCTGTCTTCGTCTGCCAGCTGCTGCCCTGAGGCAGGTGCACAGTGGCTCTCAAACATGAGGTCGCTGAGCCCTTATAGCTCCTGCAGAGCAGGGGTGAACGTGACTTATCACCAGGTCAGAAAGTGCAGGTGATCTTAGCTCTGGAGCCCTTGGCAGCCACATGCTGCCCTTTTGGAGACTCTTGCCTCCACTGCTAATTTCCCACACCTTGAGAGACCAATTCAAGATTTTTTTTTCTATGCTAAATACAATCAGTTCCTGGTGTAGTTTATTTTGCCATTTCTGTGCAGCCCAGTCCAGCTTAGTGCCAGCTGAATGTGGAATTTCTTACATGTGACTTGAGGGAAGGACTTTTTTCACACCAAGCGTTTCATTCTTTTGTCCCCCACGTTGGTGCCTGGGTCTCCAGGACAGTCACTGAGAGCATGACTCGGTGCCATGGCCTTCTCTAATTTGTCAGAGTGAACTTGTTTCATCACGTGTAGTCAGTTGTCAGGGAAGACGCACAGAAGCCAGTGTCTCTGGGGCTGTGGTGGCAGCCCTAGCCCCTGCCACTGACGGGGGAATGGGTGAGTATATCTGAGTGAGTCCTGCTGCCTGGACAGGGCAGCAGTTCCGCATCTCAACAACCAAAACCAAGAAAGCCACCTGAAAGGCTTTGCAAGGAGACTGCGTTGGGTTTGAGGCCGGGAGTGCTGAAGGATTGTTTCACTAGATGGTTGAGTTATCTCTGGCCTGCAATGGAGTGGGGATGGGAGAAGGGTGAGGAGAAACGAGAGGCAAAGGTGCTGGGCAGAATGGCCATGTTAAGCTTTGCCTCCTTGCGTGGTTTCCCTCCAGACTTGTCGAAGGATGCCCAGGAGGCCTGCAGTACTCTGCACCTCAGTACTTCCACCCAATACAGTCCCACTTTCTGAAGGACTCTGATGTGGACCTGGTGTCGGGAGATCAGCATCTGCACCATAGATCTGCTCTCGGCCTTGACTGTTTAACTATTTCTGCTGCTAAAGGAGGGTGGTGGGCTGTATTCCATGACTACTGGAGTCGGGTCTGGGAATATGTGCTTCTGTGGGTGTGAAAGGGGTGTGTATATGGGAGGGATTGCTTCTAATAATGTGTACCCTTGGCAGAGCATGGTCTGGTGGTCAGAGCACGGGACTGGACCTCAAGAGACCTAGGTGCTAGTGCCAGACCCACCAGTCACCAGCTGGTCACATTATCTCTCCCTGTCTCAGGTTCCCCAGATTTTGGAGATACAATTGACTCAGCTACCAACCTCGCTGAGACCTTTTGAGGACCAGAGAGCTGGCCACACAAGGCTGGGTGCTCTCGTGGTGTGATGTGACACAACTCCATCAAAAGGGCTTGTTTATAGAACCCAAGCAAGTTGCAACCTCACCCTGCCTAAAATCCCAACCCTCTCCCACCAGGTTCAGGTGGCCAGGAATACTAGGAGGAAGGGAGCTGGGGATAGTGGTCACCACCAAAGCCATGTTTCTCCAGAGACACTGTCCCCTCCAGTGTGGGTCCGTACAAGGAGATATGAATGATTTGCATTGGAGATGCAGTAGCTGTTGCTTAAGCAAATTCACAGCTTGCTGCATCTGACAGAGCCAGAAGAAGAGACCGGGACCCTGGGGATCTTGGCCCAGAGACGGTGATGGCCCCTCAGTTAAGCTCTCCATCCTCTCCTCCACCCACTCAGTGTCCTATTAACCCACCTGTGCTTCCTTTGCAGCGGCAGGATCTCGTATAAGGATATGTACAAATTAGTACGGGTGATCTCGCCTCCTCTGGGCCTAGGAGAGAACTGCCCCTACAGGGTGGCGTGCAAGGTTTGCCTCCCAGTCCTCCGCCACAACCTGGCCACGGGACGCACCATCTACCCCTCCTTCCCCCCCTCGCTCCACCACCACTGCGCCTCCCGAGGGAACCCTTATGTTGCTTTCCTTCGAGTTTAAAGAGGTCCGCGCCTTCCCAGAGCCAGCAGCTGTCCCCGCAGGGGTCCAGGGGGGCCCGGAGCCTCCTGGGGTGGGTTCCAACAAATTCCGGCCCCCCTGGCCGGAACTGGCCAGCGCCCGACTGGCTCTGTCAGTCCCCTGTACTGCCCAGCTCCCTGTGCCTGACATTGAGGGAGCGCTGCCTGCAACGGAGCTGTGGGTCTGCCAGGCCAGGTGGCCCTGGCCCCTTTTTGCTTCTAGAAGTAGCCTCAGTGGGAACAGGTTTTACCTTCTGCTGGTGAATGGGGCTCACATATGGCTTACTCCTGGAAAAGGAAGGGAAAAGTTGAAGGTAGGAGGATGCTGGGCATCTCGTCACTGATTTGGAGAGTGAGCTGGTGGGGAGGAAGAAGAGACCAGGGTGACCCCTTTCCCTGGAGAGACCCAAGGTACTTTATACCATGCCAGACAGTGGGACATCACCTGCTCTGAGTGTGATATTGGATGCTCCCAGTTGTTTCTCTGGGGAACAAGACTCTTCCTAATCTTGCGCTTGGTTTAGTGGGCCTGCTGGGGAAAGATGCAGAGTTGTTGGCTCTGTGCTGGCCATGCTCTTCTGCAATGCCTGGGCTGTGCCTCTTGCTATGGGTGCCAGCAGCCACTCAAACTTGTCCCAGATGGTCAGAGCTCCACCACTTCTCTTCCTCTGCTTGGGCCAATTTTTTTTGGCTTCTAGACATGAGTCTGAAGCAGCAGTTTGGCCTCTTTATGAATCTTCAGCTTACACATTCTTTTACATTCTATTTTGGAGTGACAGCCTTGTAAATTCTGCACCTGCCACTTTCTCTGAAGTGTTACCAGGGCCCTGTCTGCGGCGCCAAGACCTCTGAGTTCTTTCTTCTCTCTCATTCTCTCCCAGTGTCTAAGAAGATACAGGAGGGAAGCTCAGATGTTTTCGGTCTGCAGGTTATTGTTCTGGAAGGGAAGATGATTCCTCTTCATGGTGTGATGTAGCCTCCAGATCTTCCCTGCTGCATCAGCAATGCATCTTCAGGACAGCATCACTGAAGTGGGTCTGTCGCCCTCCATAGCCGTTCTTGGGGTGAATCCCAGAGTCTGCCTTCCATGGCTTTATTAAGTGCACCAATTTTCAGGGCAAAAATCTGCCTTACTTTGCAGTTGACTCCTTTTGGATATATATCTTCTAGCACTTCATACCAGTATCCTCTCCATGCATTCCTGTGAGCAAGAAAGCTAAGATGTGCCTAAACACCTCTGGTCACATCCATGTGTGACTGCAAGAAACCAGCCACCTTCCTCTCCCTCGCATCGTGGGAAGTCTTCATGCTTTCCAACACATCTGAGAATTAAAAATTTACCCTGTGCATATCTGAAATCTTGTAGGACAGACCAACACCAGAAGTAAAGCAGAGGAAGTGAGACAAGGCCTGAATGCTGCATCATCTCTTTTATAAGGACTCCTTTACATAAAGGTGGGAAGTGCTTGCAAGAATTTCATGTTCTTTCACCCATTCAAGGAAGGGGTCCTTGCACTCTTTTCACTCATCTCTGTTGCATCTCTGGTAAAGGACAAGGAGATTTGTTGAGGGCACATGCTCAGATCCCTGCAGGAGGAATTTCTCATCTTTTTTTCAGTTGCCATCAGGGCTTCACTGGCAAAGGCTGTTCTCCTAAACCGTATCATCTGGTGCAGTGACCTACTTGGCATCGACTTCTCTGGATCTGAAAGGAGAGATTCAAGGCAAATGCTGTTCACTATGACTGCATTCAAGTCTGCAGCAGGACAGATTTGTCATTGGGTCCGGTATTTCCCCATGCATAAGGATTCGGAAAAAGTCACACCATGTATATTTTGGAGCTTTGTTTTTTTTCCTGGTTTATTTTCCCCAGTCTCAAACATCAGGACATCCTGGAAGAGAATTTTTGTGCTCAGTAGTGCTAACAAAATTATGGCTTATATCTGTTGTGAGGAGACATGCTCCGGAAGGTACCTGTACTGCTTCCTGATGAGAGAGAGCTCTGCAGGATCTCTTGTGTCTCTGTGGGATGGACGGAACAGTGAAGATGAATGAGATCAAGCGGGAAGCTGAGGCAGACAGAGCAAGACTAGCTTCTACTGTCATGTGGAGCAGGCCATACCCTTCCAGCCTTCTCTCCCTTCTGTACCTTGGTCTTCTCCTTCCCTGAGTAGGGCACATTTCACTGAAAGATTTTTCGGAGATTCCTGCTCTCGACCTGGAATCATTCTTGAAAAGCATGCAAAGAAGAAAGAAAACCTGCATGATGGTCACATCTTGACACCATGGGCCAGAAACCAGCATGCAAACCCAGAACACTTGCTTGCAGCTTGGTGAACCTGTCTCATGCTCTGTAGTGTACAGCTTCACCTTTGTAGTGATAGGAAGAGCTGTGATTTCCAAAATGATGTGAGGAATGAGCCCGCAGCCACTTCCTGGCAGGCGCTGCAACAGTCGTGACTTAGTGAAGTGAGCGCACATGTGCTTATGGAATGGTGGACCTGCCTCTGTGAATATTTTCTCCTCATCTATTTTCTCCTCATCATCCCACCTGATAGTCACCAGTGTTGTAATCAATCTTCTTTCCAACTCTTGTAGATTTGTTGGGTTGCAAAAGGAATGGAGTTTGCCCAGTTTGTTCTGTGCCTGCATGCTGAACAGCTCCTGTTGCACAGTGACATCTCTATTTCACATCAGAAACTTCAGGACTCATCTTTGTGGGGGCCTCTTTGGTCAGGAAGCTCCTTCAAACTCTACCTAGCTGGTACTAGCTAGAGGTGCTAGGTACTAGGTACTACAAACTCTGCCTAGCTACTCCGAAGAGGAGGAAAGAGCCCTTTCCATTATATGCTCAGCAAATGGCTAGGGAAGAGGTGAGGATCCTGCAGGGAGAGCTTTCGTTTTCTTCAGTTCCATCTCTCCCAGGCAGATTCAGCTGAGACAGGTTTCTCTCCAGCAGCCACTTCCCCTGTAACAGTTGAAGCCTTTTCTGTTGTGAGATTGTCTTTGTCCATTAACCATCCTGAATGTTGCAGTGCAGATTGGAAACCTAATAAGAGGGGAAGAAGAGGTGGCCAAGCCCAAGATGCCTGGGAGATGATATCTGCATGGTCTCCAGGACGTGTGGAGAGAGGAAGGCACACTCCAAATATTTCAGCCCGGTGGAGAGCTCAGGGCATCATTGAGTGGCCCCTTTTTGGCAGTGGTCTTCACTGCAGCAATCCTAGGCAGGTTCTTACAAAGCAGAGGAGCACGAGGTGGGGGGCCGTCCTAGCTGTCTCACTTGGGAAACCCAAACGTACCCCAATGTTGGAAGGCCCAAACAGCTGCCTCTGCTGAGACTCTTTAAACTCCATCCTGGTGGAACTTGCAGCCGCATGTGGGAGAGAGCCAGGGCGGGAGCATGGCATGTACAACTTTTCCTCCTGATTTTGTTTTTTCAGCCGATTCAGCATGCCTTTTGCACTGGTGCATGGTGGGAAAGTGGTCCATCCGCAGAGCCAGACGGAAGCAACTGGGCATCTTCCTTTGACAAGTGACCCTGGCCCACTGCCTTCTATGCAAGATGCTGCCTCCCAATTGCATAGACCTTATGAGATGGGGATACACAGCCTTCCAGCTATGGGTTAGGTGGCAACGTAAAGCAATACCCAGGCCCCGGGAGGGAAGACGCTGCAGAGGCCACAGATCACTTTGAATCGCTGTGGTACCAACCACCGTATCTCAAATAACCCATGGCTTGAGTGCCGTGTATCTGATTTATACCACTCGCACACAGCCCTGGAACCTGTGGGACAAGTTGGGGACTTCTGGAGGGCTTTAGGAAAAGAGTTGAGGCCAGAAAAACTCCCAGGCTAGCGAGACAGGTGCTTGAGGCCAGCAGCAGAGAGGAAAGGGTGAGTTCTTTTATGCCAGCATTCCTGGGTCTGTGTGAGTAGTGCTATAAATCCACATCAGGACAGTCTCTCATGTATGATTTGCCTTGATTAACGGGTTTCCTGTTCTTTTCCTGTTTGTCCGTTTGTTTTTTTCTCTCCTGTTTCCTGTACTATTTTGTTCGTATGTTTTTCTGCTCTCTGGGAATGCCTCCTCTCTCTCTGCATCTCCCTCCCTCCCCTTCCCCCTTCATGAGCAGTGGCCGAATCCATTACACTGAGATGTATGAAATGCTGACTCTTATGTCACCACCGCTAGGCCTCGGCAAGAGATGTCCTTCCAAAGTGGCCTATAAGGTAGATCAACCCTTCCTTCTATGCGGGCTAGAGCTGAGCAGGAGCTGGGGCTCAAGGGAGCTGTGGGAGGTGGGACTTTGTGGGCAGATGGGGAGGTTGTGGGGCTTTCGACAAGTTTTTAGCTCGCTCCCGGTGATGACGTGGTGTGCACAGAGGAGTTTCGGCCACGCTTGCTGTCTGTGCACGTGATGCTCACGTTGTCACTTGCAGTCCCTGGGAGCTCGGGGGCAGGTGACCACAGTGGAATAGGAAGGACAGGATCAGAAAAAGGGTGGGGAAGTTGAAGGGCTGGAGAAGATGAGGTGCCACTTACCCCGTGGCATATTCAGGAGGCTGTGATGACTCGCATGAGCTCACTGACCCACTTGGCTTTTGGGTCGCTCATCCTGGAGCCACGCTTGTTCTCACTGGTGCAGGAACTTGGCTCAAGCTCTAAGAGATTGGAAAGAGGTGGGCCACTGAGGGTATATTCTGTGGGAGCATCCCTGCAGTATGGGAAGAGCCAGTTTTGGAGTGGCACAGCGCTGCAGGCCATCCCAGGGACGGCTTGTACAAGGTGCACACAAGACAAAACAGAAGCTTTCAAAAGGAGGCTTTGGGTTTTGCCCTTGAGAGGTGTCCCGTAGTTGGCTTGTGGAGCACGTGCTTGCACAGCTTGTTTCTGGCTGTGCAGCTGTCGATCAGGAGCAGCAGGAAGGCCTAAGGGATGCTGGGTGGGGGCAGCCAATGGTTTGCCACTGGACCGAGCTTCTGACAGGGGCAGCGATAACTAGGAGAAGACCCAGAGACATGGAGCAATGTGGATGCAGCCCAGGTCTGGAGCAAATAGGCCTTTCCTGGCCACGGAAGTCCATCTGGTGATAGACTTTTTAGGAGTGTGGGCAAAGGTGCTAGCTGAGGGGGTGGCACCTGCACACTTGCAAGTGCACTGCTGTCCTTTCTGCTCTCACATGTTTGGTGATATGTGCACATACCCGCCACTGCACTTGCTCAGGAGGAGCCCAGAGGGTTGAAGGCAGGGAAAGGACATGAGAAGCCAGGAGAGAAGGAATGGGTGGGAAAGGGATAATCCAAGGTAATCGCAAAGCAAAATATACTCTCTGGAAAGTGGATCTGGTCACTTTGGTTTGCACCCCACCTGCTCAGGGTGGGGAAGGAGCATGGTGTGTCTAACCTGCCTTGGTTTCCCTTCTCTTTTTCCATCTGCACTTCTCCTTCCCCCTTTCCCTTCCCCACCCTCGGATAATTTGGACCTTGTGCATGTGCTGGCAAACTTCATCTCTGAAAGACGCAAAAAGGGGGCGCCAGGATGTAGCATGCTAGAGGAATCAAGCTGATCTGAAGTCCCTGGAGGTTAGGGACCCTCCTCTCCCCTGCCCCAGCTGGGAAGGGTTGAGAGCCGGAAAGCCAGACCACCTGGGAATGGTAAACTGAGCCTCATCTCCCCATCATGAGCATATCTCATGCACCTATCCCTGATGGTTCAGGAATGCCTTTCCAAAAGTGCTGTGAGTGGCCACGAGAGCCCTGTGCCAGTGCCTTCTTAGGGAGAGGGGCTCAGGGGCCATTCCTGGGGGGCTGCAGGAGGAGCCCTGGAAGGCAGTGAGCCGGTGTCCTGGGGTGGAAGGAGCTGGGTGCGTGGGGGGGGTGATCCTTGCCCTTCTTTTTTGGCTGTGCTGTTTTGACACTCTTTGTTGCTTTTTACTTTTTATTTTTTTCCTTTTTTTTTCTTTTTTTTCCCTTTTTTTTTTTCTTTTTTTGATGTTTAATTTCTTTTCCTCCAGCCTGGTCGATGTGTTTTTCGATATTGTTTTCCGTCCGCTGTTTTCTTCTCTCTCTTGCACAGAGACTGGTGCTGATGAACATGCCGGTAGCTGAGGACATGACAGTCCACTTCACCTCCACCCTGATGGCGCTGATACGCACAGCCTTGGACATCAAAATCGCCAAAGGTAACATTGGTGGCACAGAGAGGGGACAGAGCAGGAGGATTTCAGGGTTGCCAGCATTGGCTGAACGGAGCCAGCTCACTCTGTGGTGCTTCAGTCAGGCTGATCATGATATGCACGGTCAAATTGGGTCTGGCTGCCCGGAACCAGGAGTATGTTTGGAAGTGATTGACTCAGCAAGGTGAATTTATTCTGCCTTCTGTCGCAAGTCAAAATCCATTTCTCTGTGGAAGGGCTGGCTAGATTTCTACTGGAAGCTACTCTGCCAGGAAAGCAGAAACAGAACTTAACACCCGCTGCACAAAATGTGAAAGAGGGGAGATGAAGAATTTCCCTTCCTCCGGATCTACATAAGTAAACCAAAGAGGAGAAAGATCCTGTATGTTTGGCCTTCCCTGGCTGAGGAACAGAAATCCATCTTGCATGGAAGATAAAATGTTCAGAGCAGGAAGACATGGTTTGTTGTTGCTGGCAAAACTGATTCATGAAAGCAAAAGCTTTCTGTGGAAACATCCAATTTTCAGAAAGTCTCCCTAGGGAAAACCTCAACTGTTGGAAGAAAATCCAATCTAGGGCAATATCATCAAAATCCCAGTGCTCAGAGAGCTCCCTGCATCTTAGAAAAACAACAATTTCAAGTCCTAGCTAGGTAAAGCAGGATTTGAACCTGGGTCTCTTCCACCTTAGCCAAGTTCCCTTGCTCTGGGCTTGGGGCTCTGGCTTTGAGCTTGGGTCTTTTACAGCTTGGAGACTCTCTTCACTGCTGGCTAGAGAGCTATGTTCTGCTTCCTTTGCAGTATCAAAGAGAATTTAAGGATTTCAACTGAGCTGAGCTGCTCTTTCACCAGCACGTGATCCACTTACCAGAAAAGAGAAAGTGGGGCAGCAGCAGGTGTGTGTGGGCTGGAGTGGGTTTGGAGCTGCAGAGATGGACCCAAGGAGAGCTTGAAGATGGCAGCTTTGAGTGGGAGGGCAGGGGACTGGAGATGGAGGCACATATGGAAACGATAATGGGAAAGTTTGCCTGCAAGTGCGGGAGGCTGGGCTCACTCGTGCAAGGTGACCCTCCCTGCCTGGAAAGTTGGTTGCTGCTTGGTGATGCAAGTGAGCCTTGCTTTCGGGCCTGAAAAGGGATATGTTTATCTGGGCCCTGGTGCTGGATGTTGATATCCATGGGTTTTTTGTCCCCTGCTATTCCAGGTGGTGCTGACTGGCAGCAGCTGGACTCGGAGCTTCAGAAGGAGATCCTGACCATTTGGCCTCATCTGTCACAGAAAGTGCTTGACCTGTTGGTACCTATGCCAAAAAGTGAGTCTCCCCTCACTGCTCCTTGGCATCACTGCCAAGTTCCTGTCATACCTGAATCAGCATCTTCCCAGAGTGGGGTGGGGAGCAATCATAAGAACCCTCACATGGAGGAGAAGAGGGGCACGGATCATGCTGAGACAAGCTTAGTTCTGCCCTGCTCTGCCTGGCTGTTTGTTAGCCCTCTTGAAAAATGCAAATCTTGGCCAAAGCTAAAAGCATCATAGGGGCCAAAAGCTAAGAAGTACTTGCTCTGTTACATTTGGTGATGTGACAGATATATGCATTTTGGTGCTTTGTTGTGATGCTTTCAAGTAATTTTTGTCCATTCATCTCTCCCTAGAGTGTTTAGTGTATTTATTTCTCTCTCCCTCAGAGCGGAGAGCAGAGCTTGAGGGTCACCGAGATATTTGGTGTCAGGGCTCCTCCTGAGGTCAGCGCTGATGCCCTCAGACCTGCTGTTTCTCTTAAAATAACAATATTCCTCCTTCTTCCCCTTTTACAGCCTCTGACCTGACTGTTGGCAAAATATATGCAGCCATGATGATCATGGATTACTACAAGCAGAGCAAAGCGAAAAAGCAGAGGCAGCAGCTGGAGGAACAGGTGAGGTTCAAGAGCAGCACAAGGCGGGCAGAATGAGTGAGTCAAAGTGTCCTCACAGGGATGGTGCTGCAGGGAGTTTGCCCCTTCCCACCATATCCCTGCTAAATGGATGCTTGTCAGCTAGCAAGCTGTGTGGGCTTGGGTAGCTACGCTCAAGGGCAAGGATGTCAGTACAGGTTGGGGTGTATGGGTGGCTACAGCAGAGCATCCTCAGTTAGCAGCAGAGAACAGGAGCACCGTGCTCCTCCTTTCCAAGCACAGTGGGTTTTATGGGGGATGCACTGGACGCTCCTCGACATTTTACACTGACTCAAGTTCTTCCTTTCTTTGATACAGAAGAATGCTCCGATGTTCCAGCGCATGGAGCCTTCTTCTTTGCCACAAGAAATCATCTCAAATGCCAAGGCTCTGCCTTATCTCCAGCAGGACACCCTCTCGGGCCTGTGAGTATTGCCTTGAGAATAGGAAGGGTATTGTGTGTATAGGAGACTCCTTTAACTTTTTTGTATCTGCAGCTTTCATTTGGTTTTCTGGAGCTGGCATTGCAGAAGTGTGAGGAGTAGTAGAGCTACCTAGAAGAGAGGAAATCCAGTCCCTGGGCAGAGCTTTCCTAGCACAGAGCTCTTGTTTGCTGCAGGCAGAATCCCAGTTAGCTGATTTGCATTACCAGCAGCAGCAAAACTACCAAAGCTGGGGATGATGAGATAGATGGCCGTGTGGATACTCCTCTTGCAGGACCATGCCATAACCCAGGAGTGTCTCCTTGGTTGCGAGATGAGTGTGCAAAGTATGTGGCAGATGGTTCTGTGTTGGTCACTGAATTCTCCTTCCCATTTAAATACTGATTGACAGGACAATGCCAAAGGTTTTCTTCCTCCTTTCCTCCAGTGAGGTAGATCCTTTTCACGTGAGCTACCACACTAAGTAAATAAGGTCCTTCTTGACAAGCTGGGATGGCCAAACTGTAACCTTTGAGCCTCAGACAACTTTGGAGCTTGGTGTTTGTCCTGGGATTCTTGACCTTGACACCTCGGTGGGCTGGCAAGGGAATCCACAGGAGAAGCATTGCCCAATGATCGTAGCACCAGGCTTGAGGTCTCCCTGAAGCTGTGCTCTCTTTGCAGGAGCAGCCGTAGTGGGTTCCCCTCGCTGAGCCCGCTCTCGCCGCAGGAGATTTTCCAGCTGGCCTGCATGGATTCGACGCATGGGCAGTACCAGGAGCACCAGTCCCTGGTAAAGTCACATACGGCCACACAAGTGCTTTCCTGTACTGCCCGCAGGGAGGCTGGTGGGCAAGGGGAGGTCTAGGGTTAACCGCACCGAGGTGAAGCATTGCTTCCTATGGCTGCGGCTTGGGCAGGGTGAGGGGCAGTGAGCACAACAGGGTAATGGCAACCTTCGGATCACACACAGATCCGAACGGGATGAAAATTCACTGTCCTCCTGCCTATCCCCTCTACCTGAGTAATGGGAACACAGGGAACTCTGGGTTGGCCTTGGTTCTGTGCCACTGGCACCAAACAGTTAACAAGTGCAGCCTCTTAAGACCTGTGACCACAGTTTGATGTCCTGCAGTAAAATATCCTTCTCTCCACAGGCTGCTTTTTCTTTCACTGAGCGCTCATTTCAGTGGGTTATCCCATACTGAGTGATGGTATCTGATGTTTTTGGATTTGTGTTCATTTTGTTGTTGGTGCCAATGTCCCTGATCCAAAGTGAGCTGTGAAACTGTGTCACCCACGGGCACACAGCCCTCTGGCCCCACACACCTGCTGGTGGCAGCAGTAGTGTCTGTGTGTGTGTGTATATATATATGCATATCTCTCTATATATTTCCATGTCTGTGTGTGTGCATTCGTGCACCACCCCGACACTTGTTGGACCGCAGTGTTGTATCACTGTACATCTCCGGCCCAATCTGTGTCTCCCGGAGTCTGTAGTACTCTCTGTGAGTTGTGTACCACACACACATGTTGTCGTAGAATCATTATGGTTGGAAAAGGCCTTTAAGATCATCAAGTCCAACCATAAACCCTCACTATCTCCTCACCCGATCTGCCCTCTGGCCAAGGTGGTGACTGCAGCCCACTGGGGTGGTGAGCACTGCCAGGGTGCTCAGTGATGCTGAGATCCCTCCTCAAAGTGTTGCCTTCCAAAAAGCAAAGCTGTGCATGCTTGATGTCATGCCCTGCTAATTTCTATAGTTCTTTGGCATTGCTTCCTATCCTAGATGCATAAAAAAAGTAAAGATTTAGAGCCTAGACCTTAAGGAGGTTACCAAAATCCAGGCAAGGTTTTCCAGATCCTTGTTGGAAGGGAACAATGTAAGGTGAATTGAGCATCAGGTGGGCAAGAGCCTAAAACTCCATTTCTAGGCTCGCCTGCAATGGATTGTGAAATGGAGATTGTTTTTAAGTTACGACATGACTAGTAATATTTCTTAGAGTTACTTTTTGGCCAACTTAAAACCTGCCCCTGGTTGCCAAGCTGTGAGAGACCTGGGCTGTCCCCTGCAGGCACTGGCAGAAGCAGCGTGCTGTTCTGCTCCAAACCCATCCCAAGAGTTTGGCTGTGTCTTTGTTTCCAGGAGCCAGAGGTTAGGGAATTTCAGAGAGTGCAGCCCTCTAACCGTGGCAACTACCTTCCTGTGGACACTCAGGACCACGCTGTATCTGGGAGGGCCGCCTCCATGCCTCGTCTCACTGTGGATCCCCAGGTAAAACCAAGGAAAGCCCCCATCGATGCCGAGTCCAAGCAAAGCCTGCCAGGTAACACTGGTGCTTCTCTCCGAGTTGAGAATGTCCTCCTGGGCCCTCATTGCCTTCTGTGAGAGCATCTCCGTGACTCCGGGTGGCTTTGCAGAAGGACAGGGCTGCTGTCCCTCTCTGCAGTAGGGACAGCAGCAGAGAGCAGCTAAGGGAAGGCTCGTGCAGGAGGTCCGTGGTGGAGCAGGGCCCTGCAGGATGTTCCTATGCAGTCCCCATGCTGAGGGACACTCCTCCTTTCCTCCAGCCCTGAGCATTGGCTGGGGACATTGGCACTGTCAGATGCAGGTTTGAAGAGCCCCTGCCAAGATCTAAGACGATTTTATGGGTGTTGGAGCCTTTTATTTACCTTCCCACTGTCCAACACACACATCTCTGCCTGCGCCCCCGGACAGTCTGTCCAGGGGAACCCAGGCCACATTTCACCTCCTTGTTTGTCTGCCTGGTTTCTCTGTTGTTCTGTCTGCATTCAGCTCTGACCAAGAATCAAAAGCTTTCATAGGATTCAGTTCTGCAACTTTGCTGTAAAGTCTTGGGGTCCCTATTCTCATAGCAGAGATGGTGCAAGCACCAGGTTCGACATTACATTGCTGGTCTGCAGTGGTACTTTGGAGGAACGTGAAGAGGAAGGGTAGCTCTTCCATGTGGACTTTGTTGTCCATTCAGCAGTGGAGGTGATGGTCAGAGAAAGGAGATGAGAGCAGAAGGGGATATAGCATGAGGAGGCTGGAAGGAAGAGATGGGAAGGAGAGAATGATCCCAAGGCTGGAGAGGGAAAATCCTGGTAAGATAAAATCAAACAAAATACATAAGGAGGTGATGCTGTGCCAGAGAATTTGAGAACACAAGGGAGGATAGGAAAGGCGAGAAGGAACGGAGGAGACTGAAGGAAGGATTGATGGGACAATAAAGCAACAGTGAGAGCAAGGGAAGAGGAAATGAATACGGGGGAAAGGCAAGAGAAGGGGGTCACAGAGCAAGAGGAACTGAAGGCAGCTGAGGCATAAAGGAAATCCAGGGAGGAATCTGGAACAGTGGTAGTAACTGGGAAAATAAACACCGAGCAAGTGGCTTCAGGTGCTGGAAGAACCAAGGCCCTCTGCTCCCTCTGTTAATTATCTCTTCTTGGACATCTGTCAACGTTGCTCAGTGTCCAGTTTCAAAAGCAGGCAGTGATGCTGGGTTAGCTCTGGAGCAATGGTCTGAGAGTTCCTGTTGTCTCCTTGCCCGGCACTGCTAGTTTGCTCTAGAGCTCAGTGCCATGGCTGGAAGTGGGGTTGTCCCCTTCGCTTCCTGTGCGTGATGGGCACTGTCTGGGGCAGAGGAACCTGGAAGCACCAGAGCTTCTGGTCATGGCTCCTTTCCTCTCTTTAGTGCTGCCTTCAGAGCAGCTCTAAAAGACCCTGCCCATCACTAACGCCTCTGCCCCGGCCACCCCGGGGCCTCTTCACAGGTGGTCACAGACACTAGTTCCATGCGGCGATCGTTCTCCACCATCCGGGACAAGCGCACCAACAGCTCCTGGCTGGACGAGTTCTCCATGGAGCGCAGCAGCGAGAACACGTACAAGTCCCGCCGGCGCAGCTACCACTCCTCGCTCCAGCTCTCGGCCCGGCGCCTCAACGCTGACTCAGGTGAGTGCAGCAAGGACGGTGCAGATGGGCAAGAAGTTTTGGTGCCTAGGTCCAAGCCTCATGGAGGCCATGCTCTGCATGGGCTTGCGGTGCTCGGTTGATGTTCCAAAGCCTTGTCTCCCATCAATCCTGTTTCTGGATGTTCAGGGCCTGACTTGCTTTTTTTCCGCAGGCCACCGGTCCGACGGCCACCGCTCAGGCGGTAGGGAGCGGGGCCGATCCAAAGAGCGCAAGCACCTGCTGTCCCCAGACATCTCCCGCTGCAACTCAGAGGAGAGGAGTCCCCAGGCGCACGACGAGTCTCCGGAGAGGCGGCGTGAGTCCCGGTCACCCAGCGAGGGCAGGTCGCAGACACCCAACAGGCAGGTAGGTGCTGCGGGAGCCCTGCTGGGTCACGAGCGCCTGTCCAGGTGCCTAAGGAGGCTTAGAAAAAGCACCCTGCCAAGGCCAGGGAGAATATCCCCAACCCTGGGTGCTCCCACTGCCCCTGCTTGCTATGGCATTTCAAGACCACATTCCCTGTGGGGCTGAGCCTCACAAGGGCTCTGAATGCTGGAGCAGCCCATGGTGCGTTTTGGGAAGCGAGCAGGTCTCTAGCTGCTTGTGCAGCTGCAAAAACCTGGATGCTCCGAGCCCGAGAAGATGAGGTGCCTGGAGCACATATAGCCGCCTTCCTGCACTGAGCGCCTTGTCCCCGTCTCGGTGCCGTTGCAGGGAACGGGCTCCTTGAGCGAAAGCTCCATCCCCTCCATGTCGGACACCAGCACCCCCCGGCGAGGCCGCCGCCAGCTGCCGCCGGTGCCCCCCAAGCCGCGTGCCCTCCTCTCGTACACGTCCATGCTGCGGCGCGCCGGGGACGCCTCGCCACCCGCCGACGACAGCGAGGGCGGCTCCCCGCTGCTCTGCAAGGGCCTGGAGGCCAACACCGCCGGCCCCACCGAGTCTTCCAGCTCCCCGCCGGGGAAGCAGAGCCGGCAGTCGACCCCGCAGCGCTACATCTCGGAGCCCTACCTGGCCCTGCACGACGACTCGCACGCCTCGGACTGCGGCGAGGAGGAGACGCTCACCTTTGAAGCGGCCGTCGCCACCAGCCTCGGCCGCTCCAACACCATCGGCTCGGCGCCGCCGCTGCGGCACAGCTGGCAGATGCCCAACGGGCACTACCGGCGGAGGCGGCGAGGGGCCGGGCAGGGCATGATGTGCGGGGCCAGCATCGACGTGCTCAGCGACACCGAGGAAGATGACAAGTGCTAGAAGGCGCCCTCGCCTCGGCCCCCCCGCCGCCCTGCCCTCTCCAATGCATGCTCTTCGCCACGCCTGGGAATGAAACAGAACCAAAATCAAATGCAGGGGAAATGAGGAAAAAAAAATACACACACAAAAAACACAAACCAAACGGAACGGAAAAAAAAGTCTTTGTGCAAAAAAAAAAAAAATTAAAATCTGTCGACTTTCATTTATCACTATCACTTTTTTTTTCTGCACAGAGAAGCATTTGATGGCAGGCAGGGCGATGTGAGCGGCAGCCCCACGGCGCAGCCCCCTGCTCGCTCGCTGCCGCCCGGCGCAGGACCCCCAGGACCGGCTTTCTGCTCCGCGGGACGGTGCCGGGGGCGGCCACCTCTGCTCGTGCTTGTGCTGCCTTGTGCTTGTGCTGCCACAGAAGGGCTGTGCGGGGCCGGGGCGCGCGCGGGAGCCGCCTGCTTTGCCGCTGGGACACGGGATGCAGCGAGGAGAGGGGGAGCGGGGAGGGGGCCCGGCGCTGCTGAGCGCCTCCCGCCTCGCTCCCACGTGTGTTTATTTACATACCAGGAACTCCAGGTGTGCGTGTGTGTATATACAGTATGTGTGTGTATATATATTTATATGCTGTATATATAAAGATATACACAGGCACGGACTTGCTCTAGTCATGACATGGGGGGCTGCCTAGGGCTGCCTTTGCCCTGGGGAGCCCCTGGCTGGTCCTTGCAGCAGCCTCCAAGAGCTTCTCCTACCTGCGCCCCATTTGCAGGGGACAGGAGCAAGTCTCATGGCCTCCTCGGGCAGTTGAAGGAAACCAGTCAGTGAAAGAGAGGCAGGAATTTCCCCTCAATATGAAAGAGAAGCAGTACCTTCCCCTTGCCCTCTTGCCCGCGCCTCAGGTGTTCGCAGGGTTTGAGCCAGCACGAGCGAGGTGCCTGGACCCCCGTGTGCCCTGCAGCCTTTGCTACCACCCTCTCCGTGGGGTGAATCTGTGCCCCATGGGCACGTGAGCGTGAGGAGCGCGGACTCCCCCGTGCCGGGGCAGGACGGGCTGCGAACGCCGCAGGAGCTGGGGTGGCTGCAAGATGAGCAAATACTGAAAACGCAGCGCAGGGCCGGCTTCCAACTGCAGTCACTAATTAACATGGTAATTACGCGCCGGCAGCTCCAAGGGTCCCCCCTGCACACGCGCGTGGCTGTGGTGCGGTGCTTTGCTGGCCAGGACGGGAGATGCTGCAGCACTCGTGCTGCTGGGTTCTGTGCGTAGGTATCAGTGGCATCTGTGCTGCGTGTGGTGGGTTTGTTCCGTGGAGCTGCAGCTTCCTCAGGGAAGGAGGCAGCACAGGAGCTGGAGGTCGGGACTGCAGTGGTTGTGCGAGCGGAGCTGGACGGTGCAGGTGGAGGTGGTTGAGCCAGGTAGAAGGGGACAACGCAGCCCTCATCCCCGTCCTTCCCCCTCTGGCTGCTCTGCTCTGCTGAGAGTTTTTGCACTCCCGTCTGTCCTGGCACTTCGTGCACTCCAGTCCCTCCTACCCCAAATAACCAGCCTCTCCTGCATGTGCAGCTTGGCCACTGCCGCGCAGCACTTACTGAGCTCCTCTAAAGCAGCTCTGCTTCGTGGGAAACGAACCCGGCCCTCTGCAAGCGCTGCTCAGCTCCTGGCTTTAGCCATGAACCAAATGTCTTTCCCTAATCGCCAAATTGCCCTCTCCTCATTAAAAAAAAAAAAAAAATAAAAAAAAAAAAAAAAAAAAAAAAAAAAAAAAAAAAAAGAAAAAAGAAAAAAGAAAAAAGAAAAAAAAAAGCAGATGTGTCCTATGGGCTGAAACCCCTCACTGTCTTGACACGTACCCCGGGCTGATGCCTCTGCTCTCCTGGCGGCTGTCAGAGCTGCAGCCCCGCAGCCCTCACACAGGCCCCTCGCTTGCTTTATGGAAGACACTTTTAGCTGCCCAAGACGCAAAGGCCCCAGGAGACCCTCTGCACGCAGCCCGCGCCCAGCCTGCGCTGCCCCCATCACAGCCCGTGCGGCTGCGGGCCGGAGCTGGGTGCTGACGGGCCGTGCAGCTGGAGCCCGTCCCCTCCCAGCCCTTGGGAAGTGCCCTGGGATCACGGCCAGGGGCCACACGAGCGCACGCGACCGAGCATGGCCGGAGGGCCCGCTCCCCGAGGCGGGAAGGTGCCTGGCGATCCTCGCGACGGCCCTGGCGAGGGCAGCAGGTGGCTCCTTGTGCCCGCGCCTGCTGGTGCGCACGGACGCGAGGCGCGGGGCCCTTGCGCTCCGCGGATCCAGCACGGTGCGCTGCTTTGCAGCGTCTCATAGCAATCTTGTAAGGAAAGGCAGCCGCTCCGAGCGCGGGGGCTGCGGGCTGCCCGTGGCGGGGAGCGGGAGGGACAGCGGGATTGAAGCCTGGCCGAGCGGCGGGGCTGGTGCGGGTAGGAGGGAGCTACCAGAGCGTCCGCACCCGCGGCCGTGTGGGTTGAAGCCGGCAGGTTGAGCTGGACCTGAGCTTTCCTGCCTCCAAGAGCTGTGGTTTCCGAACGCCCAGAAGCCGCATGTACGAATCAGAACAAAACCCTGGGAGCCCTTTTTTCCCTGGCGATCCCCTGGAAATGGCCTGATTCTGTCTATGGTGCAGTACCCATGCTCCTGCTTCGCACGCCTGGAGGGCAGCCTGGGGACACAGCAAGCTGTAAAACCAAAAACAACCCCCAGGAGGACGGAGCAGAAGGGGAGAAAACCCATCCCTGGAGGCAGCCTGCGTCTCCCTGTGGAAGTCGCTGGACTCGTTTTGCTGCTGTACAGGATCTCTTCCACGGCCTGGGAGGTTTTCTGGCCCTGGAGACCTTTCCTTCGCCTCCGAGACACCGCGGGGCCCCCGCTGCTCCTGCCTGCGGCCAGGCCATGGCTGACGGAGAAGGGGCCCCCAGACACCCACGGCGCTGATTTTCTGGCTGCTCCAGCACAGCGCATGATGACGTGGCCCTGCACTGGGCACTGGCACTGCTGGACGTGGGGCTCAGGAAGGTGCCAGCGGCGGGTGGATGGAAATGGGGATGGGTTTCAAGCTCTGCTTTCGAATGTGCCAGTCCCGTGCCAGTGGTTACCGGTTTGGTGCTGGCAACTGGGCTCCATCTAGGAGGTTGGGAGTCGGAGAGCTGCCCTTTCTGCTGCGCCGGAGCCTTGGAAAGCCGGCAGAGCCCCCTCATCGAGGGGCCCGAAGGCTCCAGCGACACTCTTGGACACAGAGCAGAGCAGGGAGGAGATGCTCTGGTCGGCGGGCGGCCCTGCTCCATGCTGCTTGGCGGCTGCTGGACGTTACTGTAACATGATGTGTCGTTCAGCCCCAAGCGGGGGAACAAACTGGCTGACAGCCATGTCCAACTTCAATGTTTTTTTGTCTAAAGAAAAAATAAAACCTTGTTGTAAAGACCTACTGTAGGCGCTGGCTCGTTGGCTCTTCCCGGCCGGCGGCGGGCCCAGGAATAGGGCTAGAGGGCCCAGTGTCCCCAAGGGACTGTGTGGGATGGGGGCGATGCCAATGGCAGGGGTGGCTTCTGGAGAAGCCGTGCTGGGTTTTGTGGGGCACGTCTGCATCCTGCTTTGCCTTGTGGAGGGGCTTGGCTGATGCCGTGTGCGTTGCAGGCCGTGGGGAGGGTGGCTGGGTGCCAGAGCAGGGACCTAAGGAGCAGAGAAGAGCAGCACACAGCTGCTCTTCAGGGCACCGAGAGCATCGTCCTCGTGTTGCCTTGCCAGAGAAGCGCAAACCGCCACCCGGCTGTAAACCCAAGGAGCAGAAGATAGGCTGGGATTGGAGGGATTTGGGGTTGTTGAGCTTGTCCACAAGCTGTGCGTGCCCCGAGTATTTGGAGGCTGTGGCTAGGCCGAGGTTTGCAGGTAAGCTCTCATGCAAAGATGCTGAAGTCAGGTCTTTCTCCCTTTTGCAGAGCTATTTAAAAAGAAAAAAAAAAGTTTTCCAGCAGTCAGTGGCTGCAAGTCAGCAGCCTGCGGCAGCTTGCAGGCTGAGTGTGGGCGATGAATGTGTTTTAGGGCTTTCTGAAGGACTCCTTTCTACCAGCAGTACCAGTGGAGTGGGGAGGGGTAGAGGGACAGCTCTGCCAAAAAGAGTTTGGGAAAGGATCAAGGAAATCGCTTGGTTTGTCTGATCCCCCTTGGACTGAGCTCACACGGAGAGGGGTTAGGAGGGAGGCCTAAGGGGGACCCATTAAATGTCTGCAAATTTGGGAAGAGCACTGAGGAAGGGTTAGGAAAACCTCTTCGGCAGCAGGTGCCACAGGCCACCTCACCGCTTTTCTCATGCTTGCGTGCTGCCTTGTGCTGCTTGGTACAATCTCAAACATTCCTATTAGGACTTCTAAGTTACTATCTTTTTCTCTATATTTCTTTTTCCTTTTTTTTTCTTTTCTTTCCTCCACTCTAGTTATAAAGTGTTGGAATTTTTTTTCCTTTTTCCCCTGGGAGATGTTCAGCTCAGCTTCATCTGTGGCCAGAGAACTCAGCCGAGGAGCTGGCTGAGCTTCGGAGGCCACTTGCCCTGCACTGGTCGCGGCCAGAATTGTGCTCTTCCCAGTGGGAAGCCCCTAAGCGGGTGCTGAACATCCTCCACTGGTACCTCCTGCATCCTCCAGCCTGGCCAGGTGCTGGGGAAGATGCCCATGGAGCCCTCCAGGCAGGGGAAACAGCCGCTGCGAGCAGGGGGAGCGAGCGCTCTGCCTGCCAGGTGCCGCAGCTAAAAAAAACCTTGAGAAATGGAACAGAAAGGTTAAAATTGTCTGTACATCATCTGAATAACAATGGCAATGCAGATTGTACCTGCTTTTAATAGCTCTGGGAGACAGGGTATAAATTGGGAACAAAAGTACCCCAGAACAGCTCCTGATAGAAACCCGCGTGGCACAGGGAAGGGATGGGGGCTCTTCCCGATTTAGAGAGGGCTGAGTAGCTGTGGGAGAGCCGAAATGCGGCCCACGCTGCACTCCACTCCCTCCTCTCCTGCTCCGTGCTGGTTCCCCCCAGCAGAAACCCATCTGGAAAACAAAACCGGTTGGGCAAATCCCTGATAGTGCCAGAAGACCAGCTGCAGGGCAGCGGCTCCCTGCCACGTGCCGGCGGAAGCGAGGTGGCCGTGAGGATGCCAGGCATCCTGAGAAAAGGATGCAAAGCAAAGGGAGAAGCCGTGGGTGGTTCCTGTTCCCCCCTTCCCTCTTATCCCCCCCGTCGCCTGCGCGAACGCGCTCTCCCGGTGCCAAGGATGTGTGTGGGCTTCTAAGTAGGGCTGCTGCTCACTGGCGGTGCCGCGCGCCCGCGCCGCCGCTGCTGCCCTCCTGCGCCGAACCGGCGGCGCCCGGGCTGCCCGGGTACCACGGGCCGTGGGAAATGGGCCTCACTGCGGCTCAGGCTGGGTAATATTGTCTTCCAGGAACTCTCCCTGAGCCGGCAGTGTCGCCTTTGGAGAAGGGAAAGGCAGCGCTGCTCTCGCCTCTGCCTCTCCCGTTGGCCGCTCTTGGTTTGGTACCCGCCTCGCTGTGTCCCGGTTAAACATCACCGAGCGGGGAAGAGCCCCCTGTGCTTTTGCTTTTGCTGTTTCTGTGCAGATGACCCCCAAATGACACAGATCTGCCTTGTGAATTCATATGAAAAGCGCTGCTTGCTCGCCTTCCTCCACCAGCATCTTCCTCCCAGGATGTTCAGTGCAGGGGACCTCTTCCCCAGCCTCCCACCAGCACAGTCAGCCAAACTGGGGCTTCTGAGCAAACTGGGTGCCAGGTCTTGCCTCAAAACAGGATGTGTTGCTGTATGGATGGCTTTGGGCTCCAGGGAGAGGGGAAAGAAAGAGCAAAGGGTTAAAGATGCACCGATATTTGCTAAAACTGGGCCTAAGCAAGACTGTCCATGTGAGCGCTCCCTCGCCCTGGGACCCAGTCAGTCAATTTATGGAGCAATCTACCATAGATGATGTGATTTAGAGATCGATTTTCACGGATCTGCATCATGAAGGCCTTGCTCCTCTTTCCAAGAGGAGCAGAGGGAGGAAATACGTGCGGGGGTGATGCCTTCCGTTGCAGTTTAATTTCACGCTAACCTCTGCAAATCGCACCAGGAGGACTTCAGTCCTACCTGCCTCTTCCTCTTGGGCAACAGTGGTGCTCTATCAGATCCTGGCCTTTGGACTAGGTAGAAAGCTCCAGTTTCCAACCTAAATGGAACATGAGTCATCTCAGAAGTCTGAATTACCTCTACTGATGGTTCATTTGGGGGAAAAGGGGAAACTTTTAGGAAACAAGGGGTTCCCCTGTACTGAAGGCAGCTGTTTTAGGAAATGAGTGATAAATCAGCTCCTGGTTTGAGGAAGAACCAACTGCTGCTTGCTCTCTGCTGGCTCTGGAGGGACCTGAGATGATTAGCTTACATATGAATCACCTGGCCTCTGAAATGTTGACACGGGCTGGAGATGGCCTTATCATTTCATTTCTAATTTATTTTAGGGCTAAAATAAAGAGAGGAAAAAAAAAAAGCACAATCAACTTTTCAAAGTTTTTTTTTCTCACCAGATTAAGACTGGTCAAAGTGTGGGCTTCATTTAGACATACATAATTTTCTGAAGATTGTCTCAGCTTAGGCTCCTGTTCCTTCGGCGTGTGATTTTTATGATGCGTCAGCAAGTCTCACCTCCCTTCGCAGCTAGGAGCACATTAAGAAATCAGCACCAGCTGTGCAAAGGAGCTGCGAATTAGCAACTCTCCCCCTTGCCCCTCAGCAAAGCCTTATCTTACACCTCGCAGCAGGAATAGATACAGCTGCTTTGGGTGGTGGAGGTGAGGACAGGTGCAGGCAAGAGGTGGTTCTGCATGATGCTGGCTGAGATACAAGATTTTCCTCTAAAAGGCAAGCTGCCCACTGCATTATGGAGAAGAGCTCCTGGAATGCTGAAAGACTGGGTCAGGAGTGAACATTTGCGCAGCTAAATGTGGGGGATACCAGACATGCTAGCCTCCTTCCAGGAAAAGGTGCCTGTTTCCATAGTCCTGCTGCTCAGAGCAACGAGCTAGCTCAAGCTATGGAGTCCAAATTGCTAAGCCAGGCTTGGAGGACTTCTTCCCTGGTGCAAACACCAGCTGATCCCACACACTGCAAGTTTTTAAGAAGCGGTTAGTGACCAGTTCACAACTTGCTAGTGGTTTGATAGCTGTCTTAGCTCAGAGTGACTGCAGCAGATCCACTTGCAGGAGCAAGGATCATCTTCCTGTGGTCCTCAGGTGGGCCTGAGTAGCCTAAAATGTGACACAGAGCTGTTGGGATACACATTGGCTCAAGTGACAGCATCTCCCCAGGCCTGGGTGGGGGTTATCCTCTTCCTCCTCCTCGCACTGGTGAGGGATGATGGATGATGAAAGCCTGGCCAGGGGTCGGATGGAGCTTCAGGAGATGTCACTGGACAGATGTCTAGTCCCAGCTAGTTTGAGGCTCATAGGAGCCTGTACATGTGTATCCATGTGAGCCCACGCACCTTGTGAGTCTCATCTTTCACAATGTGTTCAGAAAACCTGATTATGAAGCCACCAGGCCGTTGAGGAGCACCTTGTTCTTCTGCATGTGTGATGCTTCAGCAGTGCTAGTGGGGAGAAAAAGACCTACGTGTAGCATGAAACAGGCAGATGGGCTTATCAGTCACATGTGCTGCCATTCTCTTCTCGTTTTATCCATCCTTTAACTCTCCTTGAGCACCTTCTCAGCCAATGTGATGCTTGACACAAGCAGTTTCTCATGCTGACTGGCACTAGGGCTCTAGTGAGTGACTGGGAGGCTGATGCAACAGGTTGGTCCTTGGGAGAGATTCTTAGAACCTGTTTTTTCCAGTGTCTCCTCATTGCTCATGTTGCTCAGTTGATGCTCTGCAGTATGTATGAATGCGAGGCACTATCACATGGGAGGTAGGTGTTGATCCCCCTTTCACCAGGGTGAACCTCAGATGAACCTACAGGTTTTTCCTACAGAGCAGCTGGCTGAGGGGAAACGAGCTGGCCCCTCCTTTCTGTGGTGGGGAATTGGTGCCACACAACAGCAGGGAGCCTGGGAGGAAGGAAATGTGGGTGCTGGACTGGCCCTGGGATCCTGTGCTCAGTGGCACCTGCTCAGCATTAGAGCCGAGCTTATGGGGCTTAGCAAGGAGCAAAAAATGTTTGTTTGGAGAATTGCTAAACAAACCTGTTCTTATTTATTGCATTCTAAATTAATTCTTCTCTGCCCAGCTCTTGCAAATTGTTTTTTCCTCAGCCCATCTTCAGCCCTGCAGGTCCTCTAGCAGTGACTGTCTAGGATAACGTGGCACCCACCTCCTGCTTCACCCCACTGCGAGTAGCTGCCCCGCTCAGGACCCTGTTGGTGGCACAGGGAAAGTTTGTGGGCACCATGGTCCTTCCTCTCTAGGTGCTATGGGGATGTGAATGCTGGAAGGGCCTGGTAGCCTTTACCAGAGTGCTGGAAAACCCTGGTCCAAGATGCTGACTTCTCCCAACAAGGTCCTGCAGGCTACATGAGACATGTGCCTCTAAGGCAGGATGCTGCAAAGAGGTGAGGACAGAAGAGCCCCTTGGCCCTCGTCTGGTGCACTACAAGGAGGGTATTGGTGTCTTTTTCATCAGTGATGGCTGTTCTAGGTGGGAAGTTGGAGGCCAGGAGGACTAGACAGACCTGCATGGTGGCTGAGAGCTTCGCAGTTCCGCATAGAACAAGGAGCTGGTTTTGCTAGAACTGCCATAAGGAGCTGCCATGTTGCAGAAGAGGGAACACTGTATCCTCTGTTCCCGACAAATGCCTGTCAAAATAGTTTGAATATAAATCAGTGCCTTAGACGGGAGGGGGGAGGGGGAGATGTACTTTTACTATTTGTGTTTTTCCATAAATTTGAATTTCTCCCGATCTCTATGGATCAGAATGACCTCCAGAAGCCCAAGCAAAGCCAGGGCTGGTGTGTGCATGGCGGGACAACGAGAGGAGGTCCTTTCACCAGAGCAGCTGGTGGGGCAGCACAGAGTCGGGCGGTGCTGGGGTACCCCCAACAAGCAGCCATCACAGGGCAGAGAGGAAGAGGGTGATTTTTATGCAGGGCATCCAGGCTGGGAGGGTCAGGGATTGCCCTCTCCTGAATGCAGAGCAGAGCCCTTGTTCTTTCTCGTGCTTGCATTGCTGCTCCTTTTCTGGCTGTGCTTTGCAGAGCTGCAGCTTTAGGAAGATTAGTGCAAAGCGCCCCGTGGCTGTCCAACACGGAGCACGCGGGATTTGGGGAGGAGAAACTGTGCACTCAGGCTTAGGGAAGAAACTGCCTGCCAGGAGGCTCCAGGGGGTCTGGCCACTTGCAGCCCGAGGTGTCACCCCAAAGCTGTCGCCAGCCACCGCCTGGGGAACGGAGCGGCGAGCGCTGCTATTTGCAGCCCCGTCCACCTGCCGAAGGGGAGCAGCGCTGCGGCTCTCATCTGCTCCCTCTCGCCTGCCAGGAGAGCCCGTTCCCGCCGTCCTTCCCTGGCAGCTCCATGGAAACGGCGGCAGGGAGCCGTGGGCCGCGGCCGCCTCGGCGGAGCGGCAGGAACCGCGCGTGGGCAGAGCCGACCCCGGCAGCCCCCGCGGCCGCTCCAGGGACGCGGCCACGTGCAGCGGGCCCGGGCAGAGCCAGGGCCGGGGCGGCGGAGGAGGAGGGATCCACCTGTTCTCCGCAGCTGCTCCTGTGGACACGGCTCCTTGGGAAATTTGTGGTCCTGCAGGCCGGGCTGCCTTAGCCCGGCCTAGAAAGCAGCCTCAGCAACCAAGCACTGCTTGGGCTCACGTTTCTGCATTGCTGACCCACTGGGGTGCTCTGGGCCCTGAGGCTGGGGCTCGGGAAGCTGTGGGATACACCTGCAGCCTGGGCTTGTCCTTTTAGTCAGTTTAAGCCCATTTCTGCAAAATTCATCTCGGCTTGTCTTCAGTGCGGCTTGTTGGGAAGGCTGCAGTTCAGAGCCAAATGTCACCGTGTGATCGGCTGTGTCAGGGACAGGGGGGTTCGGATGCAGGAGGAGGAGCGAGGGCAGCAGGACTAGAGGTGGCCTGTGCAGGTTTGCTTCTGGTAAATACCGAATCCACAGGGATGAAATGTTCATAGGGAAAACAGGGAGGGAGCCGCAACCCCTTCATGCGTCTTCATAGCACCCGCAAGGCCTGCGTGTTGGGCTCCCATGGCTGCACTGACAGATGTCTGCAACGTGCTGTAACTTTTGCACAAAAAGCTCCCTCCCTGCTCCTCTGATAATGTCAAGCAAACCGTTGGCTTGCTGCTGCCGTGCGCTGCGGTAACAGCCTGCATCTCAGCAGAGATGGGCTCCCGGGGGGTGGTACCATCTGGGCACGCAGGAGACAGTCCTTGCTCCCTGAAACATGCCGGTTCAGGATGGGAGAGACAAATCCTGTTTTTCTGGGGACTTTTATAGCTGGAACAAGGAGGCTTTGCTAGAGATGGTTTCTAAGTCCTGAATGTCCAGGCTCTGAGCATGAGTTACCCAGTGCTGTGAGGTCTTGGCAGCGAAGAGGGAAGACTGCACCGTCAGCGGAGACAGCAGATGCCCATGGGCAGCTTGCTCGCGTATCGTACAGGCGGTGGTTGGCTGCGCTGCTTGCCGGTTGCAGATTTAGCTTGCCTGATAGTGTTTGGCACATTGCTGGCACCCCGCGGGCTGTGGTTGTTTGCATGTGTGCTTGGCTGCTTGTGCCTTGTGTGTTCACTGGTGCGATGCTCCCCGCGGAGAGGATGTCTGCAGAGAAAGCTAACAATCCTTCCACAGATAATCGAACCATTCCCAGGATTCAGCTCACATTGTGTGATTTCGTTGAATCCAGCCTGCCACGTGGGCCAGCCTCTCAGGTCGACTGCGTGTGACACCTTCCAGCCCGAATGTCAGAACTGATCCTGGCCTCTGGCTCACCTTGGGGAATCCGGCACTAAGGACATATGAAAGGAAGGGAAATTCCTGGTTCATGGAGACCGGCCGTTGGAGAAGCACAGTGTAACCCCCACCTCCTGTACTGGATGGTCCGGATATTCCATGTTTCTAGAGCAGGAGGCTAAAGCCAGCAGGCAGCAGTGCTAGGAAGAGGCCAGCACCCCACTCCAGTTACTGCTCCAGTTCAGCAAAGCATCACTGACATCTGCTCATTGCCACCATCAATGCCATGAAGAGACAAATATGAAGGCAGAGAGGGCATGTTTATGTCGTTTAGAGAGACAAAGAGCATTAGGGATGAGGCTGCAGAGCTCTGGGCACCAGGCCTGCAAGAGACTGACAGACCAAGTCTTCCATCCCCACCTTGCAGTGGCTTCGCAGGACACTTCTAACTGAGAAAGGGGAGCTGAGCAGATGGAGCAGGGCTGTGGTGGACACATGAGCGTAGTCAGCGATGGCTTCTTGAAGCAGCACCAAGATCTCTTGTCTTTGCTATAGGCTAAGATGCCTGCTAAGAGCCTTCAAGTCTGCAGAAGGAGCTCCCAGTGTCTGCTGCACTCTCCAGGCAGCAGCCAAGGCTATGGCTGTCTCACACCACCTCTCCTGCAGGCTCTCTAATGGCTTTTCATAGTGGTTCTTCAGCAATTCCCCACGTGTCTGCTAAGTGCCAGGGCTTCATATGGGAAGAATTGCTGCAACAGAAGCCCAAGGCTCTTGTCCCTCAGGATGCCAGGTGCTCTTGAGGGGATCAAGTGCCTCCTCCAAACTGCAGAGATGTGCAGAGAGACTTGTCCTTACCTGTTCCTCAGCGATGCTCAATCACTCTGCCGTTATCTGTGGTTACGTGTCTGTTTGGGCGCTGGTGTTGCAGCTGGAGCGAAGTTTCATTCCTTCTAAACAGACGCTGTGCAGAGGCAGTGGATAGTCCCTCCAGTGGAGCGCAGGTCCCAATTTTGCAGGAATGCAAAAGCCACGTGATTTCTCAATGTGCTTTATGCTCAGCTAAGATAATACCAAATAATCTTGTTTGCATTTTAATCACCCAGCCCTGTTGGGAACAGCTGATATGCCGCTGTTTTCCCAGCTCCATGGGTGGTGCGTGGCTGGGGATGTGCTCGGCACAGGGTAGAGCTGGCAGTGATCTGACTTGCCCTGTGGCTTCTCTGTCTGCAGGGCTTGGTGATCCAAGGGGCACAGAGGGCTCTTGTTTTCCCTCTTGTAATTGTGTGAGTTTCTTTAAACTGAGACGCTCATGTTTACTATTGATATATTCCTATTTAGTATTTATTCTATTTCCTTCACGGATCCGCTCAACGTGTGTGTACTTGCATATGAGTATGTGTGTGTGTGCACACTCATGTGACTCCACTCGCACTTTTACAGCTGAGTGTGACCAAGATCCCTTCAGTGATGGTGCCTTTAGTTCTCCATCAGAGCAGCAGAATTTCTTCCAGGCATTTACATCACCCCAGGGGCCTCCAGAATTTTAGTGAGGAACAGGGCAGCTATCTGTGCATATATGTGTGTGTCAGCTCCAAAAGGGTCAGCTGTTCTGTCTGCCCATCTCACAGCCCTTTTCTTAATTTGGAAAGCTGAGGAAATAATCAAGAGCTTGCAACAACTTTCTAGGGAGCCTCTGCTGCCTCAGAGAGCTGATTAAAGGCAAATGGGGAAGAATCTAATTGCATCCATGCTTTTATCTCCTCCCGAGGCATGAGGATTTTCCAAGAGGAACAAGCAAATCCTGGACTCCATGGGGTCAAGGAAACTTGTCTCATCTCCTTCAGTAAACAGCAGCGGCAGCGTTCACTGTGCCCATACTCGCTTGGCTGCAGGAGAGCTGCACCAAGGCTGAAGCACGCGAGAAGGCCACCAAGCACGTGAGGAGGCAACCTCAAGGCTTCCATCAGCAGACACACGGCGAAGGGAGAGCTCATCAGGGCTAACCCCCAACGCTGGCGCTGCTGCCGCCGCTGCGCAGGGCCATCCCACGCAGAATGGCGAGCGTGGCGCGGTGAATCACAGCATGAGTATTGCTCAGCTGGCGATGCCGCCCGGGTTGGGGTGGAAGAAGGTTTCACTCAGCAGCTGATGCGTCACTGGGCAATGCAGCGGTGGTGCCTGGCAGGCCTGGGACTGCCCTGCACCCTTGGTGGCAACCACGTCCTGCTCTTTTGCTTTCCTTCCCTCTCTTGGGAAGAGCCAGAGATATCTTTTCTGCTCTTGCTGTTTCCTGGTAGAGATCCTCTTGTTTGGCCCTGGCTGCCCAGGACATCCCTGGATGTGGGTGCCAGGGCCTGACAGCAGATGAAACGTAGCGGGGAAGGGTGCAAGGATGCTCTCTCGGGGGGCTGCAGATGATGGGGTGGGTGTCTTGCTACTTGTCCATGCTCAGCCCAGCTCATAGCTGCTGAATGCACCAGGCTGACACAACATCTCCTTTAAGCACAGGGACAAACCCTTGTGCTCTCCTCCTTAACCTCCATTGTTCTCCTGCATTTTCCAAGTAAATTGCTATGGAAACAGGCACTATGTGAACTAAAGCTTCTGTTTTATTTTGCTTTGCTCTCTGCTGCCCTTGAGGAAGGGGGAGGGCAGAGACCTGTAAAGGGTTGTGTTCAGCCTGCTCCCTTGCAGAGAAGGTCACCAATGCGAGCACGTGGACTAGCCCCATCTCCATGTACCAACTACACAGTGATGTGAAGGAGCCGGAAAGCACCATCAGGCAGGAGGAAGCACAAGCCCCCATCATCGTGGGATGAAGGCTCTCCGTCATCATGGAGATCTTCCAGCTTGCAGCCTGTTCCCAGGCTCTTGGGTTTTTTTTTTAACTTGTTTGTTTGTTTTTGGAGGAAGAGGGTTGCTTAAGGAGCTGAGAGGAATGTTTTAAAGGAGGAATTTGATGCCAGATTGGCATCTTCTCTGTATCGCACAGAGCAGCTCACTACAGTGTGCTCAGAGCTGCAGGGGGAAGGAGCTGCGCTTGGCAGTGCCGTCAGCTGCATATCATCCTGGGTATTCAGTATCCCTGGGCCCTTCAGCAGGGAACACTGACCAAGGGCTGGTATCTGGGGTGGCTCTGAAATCCAGAGGATTCTGCAGTTGATTAATAGTTGGATGTGGTGTTTTTTTTTTATGACACTCTAAGCAGAAGTGACTATAAATTGCCTTTAATACAAAGACAATCCTATGTGGGCAATTGTCCCTCTTGGTCTTCCACTTCGTCCAGGAGATGGTGACATCCCCTCATTCAGAGTTGTCCCCAGGCCGTCGTGCTGGCCAGGAGCCCCATGGAGGATGGAAGGTAGATGCTGTAAGAAGTCCCTCCTCTCCACATTTTTTTTCTTCATAGTAATTCTTTGAGTTCAGGTGAAACAAGCCCTGTGTAGTTGCTCTGAAGCTATGGGCTTGCTGCAAATGAATTCCCTTTCCACTGTTTCCCTGACTGCTCAACCAAGAGGTAGAGAGCCCATGGGCTGCTCAGCTGGAGTCTGGACATCTCCAGATTCAAGTCACTTCAAGGGCTCTAAGCATGGAAACTTTTTTTTTCCCCTCTTCCCTCTCACTTTTATCTCTGGGAGAGTGATATTTGTGATAAGGACAGGGATGCAGCTATAACATTAACAGTACTTTCTTCCAAAAGAATTCAAGATTATAGAGACCTTGTAACTCTGCTAGAATTACAATACATGATTACTGAGGTTGAAACACTGGTTCATTACCTAGTCGTTTGTTGTAATACTCCCAATTAGCCTGTGAAAGCGTAACAAATGCATTGCTTCACACCTGCTTTTAGTGGCTTGTACAAGGTTATTCATAGATAGCAAAGATAAACCAGCGTGCATGTGATATTAGATGGTTTGTGTATTTCACTTTCCTGCTTCCTTGGTCATTCTTTTTTTAGACTGGGAAGAATAGAAATTCATACAAAAACTCCTGTTTTTTTGTGTGTGTGTTCGCCAGTGCGCATGGATGTGATTGAGCAAAGCCCAGCTCTTGTGGGGGCCAGGGGAGTCTGCTCAACCCCATGGTAACAGTGTCGTGGGATGAGTCAGGATGGCTTGGCCTGCTGGGAAGACTGGTCAGAAGGATCTCCTGTAACACTGGCTGCCTTCTGACACATGGCTATATGGCCTTGCCCTCCGGGTTAGTGTCTGTGGCAGGGAGTTGTGGAAGGATTTTTGTGCCCAGGCAGAGGGGTTGGTCTTCACGCAGCCCCGTTCCTCCTCGCCGCCTTTGTGCTCTGCCTGATTTCATGCCCGCAAGAACGCGCGCGGCAAGGCAATGTTTGCCCATACCAGTGCCTGTTTGCCCACACAAAACATTTGTACATCTGGCTTGGCAGATTGGTGCACATGCTAAAATGGGCAAGAAAACACTAAGGCCTGGATGGCAAATTGGGTCTGGTTTTCCTTCTTTTTCTATAAAGGTGCTGTTCTCAGCTACCTGGTTACCGCTGCACTAAAATGTGTTCTTCAAGAGGGTTTTACTCCTGGCTTTTACACTCTTAAAGTTTCATTTTTCACATTTGATGCACTAAAACATCTGCTAGCTTTTGCTTATAAGATTTTCTAAGGACCCTTTTCTGAACTTATGTCTCATGTCACTCCTACTACACCTTGTTCGTCCCTTGCCCCTACCTTAGCTCCATGCCAGCTGGTTTGTCAGCATAGGATATACAGCCTGAATGAAGGGACTAACTGGTGCATAGACTCATACTAGGCATGTTTATGTGACGTTGATATAAGGCATGGTGGTTTAAAGTCAGCTGTCCTGCCTGGAACAGGTGAGACTTGCTCACGCAGGTGCCAAGAAGAAGTCAAAAGCTGTCATATATTGGTTTGAGTATGAACCCAAAAATGCCCATAAGAAGGAAAGGATGTTAGGAACTCAAACATGTTCTCCAGCCTCCCCTAGTGCTGATGGCTTAGCAGTGTCCAGTGACAAAGACGTGATGGAAAAGTGCGTGTTTCCAGACTTAGTTTTCTTGACTTTGCCCTCCATTTCACCCTCTTCTGACCAGAGGTCTACAGAAGACCCTTTGCAATAACTGAGAGACATCATGTAGCTGTCTAGGTACTCCTTATGCAATTGCTCTGCTCAGCAAAGACACACTCAAGAGATTATCTTAGTCTGGGTGGTGATTTTTAACCACAATGGCCATGAAAGCCTTCATAATATATCTCAGTGCTGCTTAGTGCTAAAGTAGGTGGAGAAGGAAGCTGCATTTCCTGCTCAGAGAGTGTGTGGGACTACCTTTTCAAATGCTAATTTCTTGTATTTTTCTAAAAAGCTACCCAAAGGCACTGGTCCGAGCAAGCACTAAAAAGCCTGTGCATATTCAAACCAGCTACTGATGGGAGTAGGTTTAAAAAAGTCTGTGAAGATATTGGGAGGGGGAAGCAGCAGGCGCTCCGGGGGAAAACCCGCCACCTTATTTCTCCCCACTTCAAAGTTAAAATTAGATGTGCACATTTCCCTCTTCTCTGATGTAACTCCTGCTGGGGAAAAGAGGGGAAAAGGAAAAGGTGATGGATGTGTTAGGCCTGGGGCAGTTCTTCTCCAAGCAGTGTCGGTGAAGGGGTCCCCTCTGGCAGTGCTAGCAAGGAGTCCCTCTCCCAAACCCTTTGCCCATGAGCACCAGCCATCAAACCCCAATCAGTTGGTGGGCAGCAAAGCTGCCATACAGGGCTGATGTGGGCTGCTTTTGGACAAGTGCCCAAGAGGTGCCCAAAGCCTTGAATCCGTATGCGTGTTGCATCTGAGG
Source organism: Rhynchotus rufescens (assembly GCA_032273925.1). Taxonomy (NCBI): domain Eukaryota; kingdom Metazoa; phylum Chordata; class Aves; order Tinamiformes; family Tinamidae; genus Rhynchotus; species Rhynchotus rufescens. The sequence goes on from JAVCKT010024136.1 coordinate 46,895, forward strand.
CAGTTTGGTTGGTCAATATGAAATCATCCCATCATAAAACTCATCCCCGTCCAAGGCTTCGTTGTACGAAAAGCCCTTTCCCCAGGATCTGCCGCAATAAGGTGCTGCAGCTTGAATGCTGTGAATACATTTCCTAGGGTTTTCATTTTAGCTTCTGCTTTCAGAAACAAAAAAAAAATGCCACGTGTGATTTTAATGCAGATTTGAACAGAGAAAAAAAATCTCTTGGGTCTGTACCCACCGCAAGTTTTAAAGTGCAGAAGCTGTGTATGTTATTCAATAAGAAATGCATGTTGACTGCCAAATTTCAGTTTGAAAGCAGCTAGAAGCTATCTGGTAAAAAAAAAATGTTTTACAAATACTTTTTGTAATTGTAAAAATTAAAAAAAAAGAAAAAAGAAAAAGGCAGACGGAGAATTTACCAGTTTTTTTTTAACCTTTGGAAAGTAAGACATCTTGTATAACTCAAAGAAGTAAAATATAAGCTAAACAAACTCTAGAAAATATGAGTATATAGCTCGCATTTTATTCCTCAAAACCAAACACTTTTAGAACCAATGTCTCTGCAATCCAAGTGCTCCAGAAAAATGCCTCAGGCCCGGGAGCTGGAGTTACAAGGGGCTGTGGACCTTACTGTCTGTAAGTACAGATTCTCTTCTGCTTTGTAAGGTCTTGGTGTGGTGGCTCTTTGCCTATCCGAGAGCGGCCAGGCAACCTGGAGGAGGTGTGGGCAGGAACTCAGCGATTTCAGACAGCAGATGCTCCTAAGCAGACCTCTTCCCTGCTCCTGAAGGTCTCCCTTGCCTTGTATTGTGGAATGAGACTTCCAAGATGCTTGGAGATGGAAGCATCGCTGCCAGCAAACAGTGTTTCTAGGGGAAAAAATCTGTTTTCAGAGCTGTTCTGATGTTAAGGTCGTGATAGTGTGCGTGGCTCATCGGTGACCTAGTACTGGTCATGATGTGGCTAATGCCAAGTGTGCGCAGACGTGCGTGTAGTCCAGAGTGAACTGAATGACCCTCTCTGGCTTCCCCCACATCGGGCGTCTTTGGGAGTGCAGGATTCTCAGGGCTTACAGAAAATCAAGAAGCACTAGAGGGTGAATGAGAAAATCAGGTATAGAGGGACCACAATGGGAGTCATTTGGGGTGGTGGGAAGGCAGCAGGTCATGCTCTTCAAAAAAAAACCAATGTGCACTTCAAAATGCCAGCCATGCTTGGACTTCACAGTCTTGCTATTATATATATAAAAAAAATCTTGACGTCGTGTACTTGTTCTTCTGAAGCAATTGCTCAGAGGAGCATTGCTGAAGCCCAGTGGTGGAGCGAGGGGTCCCTACCCGTACCACCAAGGATGCCTGCGGGTGCTGGGCTGTTGAAGCTGCCATAATCCCAGCTGTCTGCACTCCATGAGCAGGCTCCTTCCTTTGCCAAGCCTGTGGGGAGCCCTGCTTTGCTTTTCCAAGCTCTGAAGGAGAGCACCCAGGAAGGGTCACTTGGGCATAGTAAGGAATCAAGGTCACCTCGCTTTCCATTTCCCTCTGGTCCTGTGGTGCCAAGTTGAAGTCTTGGCTGTTTTTCTTGGAATAGCTGTGGTGTCACTAGCATTTTGGCCACCCCTGGAACAAAAATATTTGTTCTTTGTCTGGAAGTAGTTGTCGTTGTTGAAATGGGACGTCCAGCTCCCAGGTGAATTATGTGATGTTCTTTGCTTCTTTCTTGTTTTCTGTTTCTGGGAAGAGTGAGCTTCCTTGTTTCGTATCTTTTGCATTAAAGGACCTTCCTGCTGTTGGGAGGTGCTCCCTTGCACGTTTAACAGCAAGTCTGATAATGAGTTAACAGTTTATTGCTGGTCCATTCCCCAAAACCATAGCGGGAAACAATGAAAGACAAGAAACAGCATTTCTGTCCAAGAACAAGAAACCTATGGCTACTGGAGGAAGGGTAGAGATAGTGCAGACCAAATACAACCCTGAACTCTGCTGTCGCAGAAAATGGCTCCTCAACCCACATTTACAGACCAAGAATTTCCAGACCTGGTGGAAGTCACAAACACCAGTGGACCAGGTATTAGTAATATTTGGTGTCTAATTTATATAACTATGGGAGCTAATATTGCTAAATAAATACTCCATGACTAATGCCTCGGAAAGAAAAGCCCAAAGAATGAAGCTGTCATATGAAACTAGGTGATTTTGATATTTGTTTTGCATTTCTAAACCTACATTCTGCCTCCTGGGCTGTGTAATATGCCTCATCTAAAACTGTTATGTCGTGTTAGGAAATGTGTGTTTGTTTTCCGTGCTTGTCTCATCCCTCCATTCCTTCCCCAACTAAGAGGTCCTTGTCCTACTCTCTGGGATCAGGCAAAACTCCATATATTTTGCAAAGGATCTGTAGGTGTAAAGTTTTAAATTATAGAGATAATACTGTTTTCATCCACTGTGATTAACTATGAAAAATTTCTCCTTGGGATTTTTTCATAACCGCAACAACAAAAACCCCACAAAAAATATCCCTGTTAGCGTCATCAGAACCTAAAAATAACAGGAAGAAGACTGCTGGTGCCAGAATGATACCAAACAAAATCTATTATTGAATTAGATTCTTTCCAATTGTTGTTCTTAGGAATATATTTCCCTTTTCCCCTCAGGGTTTGTTTGGAGCCAAGGTATTCTGCCTGCCAGTGCCATTCCAGCACTCAAATTAACAAGAAGTGATGTCTCTTACAGTAAAAACCAATATCTATTAAAATATTGATGAAGGCGAATAAGCTAAGGAGTTTGCAGAGTCTGGTTCCTAGTTGGCAGCATGGGCATAACTTTTAAGGGAAGGGAGCTGTGCACTGCCCAGCTGGCTGGAGCGTCACCTCGCGCTGCTCCCATTGCCAAGATGAGCCCTAGTCCTGTTACTGAGGGCAGATGGAGGTGACATCCCGGGCAAGTAGCAGCAAAACCTGACGCAAGGTAGGCGGATGTCCAAGGTACCTAGTTCTGGAGTGCCTGCATCTCTCCTACGTGGGTATAGAGGCCGTGGGGCCTGCTATCCATTCATTTAAAAGGTTTCATTTGCTATTTCCCCCCTCTTTCACTCTAATTAAGCTCCTGTCACATTTGTGTCTTTGTGGCTCTCAGTGACTGCAGGACTTGTTGCAGTGACAGAGAATGGGCTTGATCCAGCAGGTCGGCTTTATGGCTTAATCGACATCCCTTCCTGCTCTAGCCACGTTAGCATTATGTTAAGCCTCTCATGAAATCATCTATCATCATTTCTCATAGTATTTCTTGCTTGCTGGCGTCTTATTTTCAGCTGCCCCATCACTATCCTTATCTTGGTCAGCAGAAAATGAACTGGTTGCTGACACTGCACAAAGGCCCTCTTAAACACTGGCCTCACTTTCATTAGCTTCACGGCACATGCTTCAAATGCGGTACCACCCGGAATTTGTCTAACTATGTCACCTTCACCTGTAAGCATTTCCTGGTCATTACGTGCTGCTAGTATTCTTCTCTTTTCCATTATTGCCTCAGAATTCCTTTTTTTTCCCCCTTCCTTCTATTTGTACAGCAATTTTGCACACACTAACATCAGATAGCAGCTGCTGGGCCAGGCTTTTGAAACCTAACTAGTGATTTTAGGTGCCTTAATTTTGAAGATGGAGTTTCCACTCCATACAGAAAAAGACTTCCTTCTCTTCTCCAGTAGCTATAGTGTTTTTACTTATTTCCTTCATAAATGTGAGCCATGGGTACAGTCACACCTTATCAGGCACACATATTTTTCCCCAGCAGAAGGAAAATGTCATAGTGCTAGTCAGAGCTTGAAGTTACTCAGGGATTCTCTCGCTTCAATTAAGCGTGAGCAAACCTAGAATGCATTGAAGCCAGTGTTAGACATGCAACATTTTAAACAATTTTCAGTAATCTCTTCAATTCTTGCTCTGAAAACTTGGGCAGGAAGCTGTGCTGAGAAGGATTCCTGGAAAAGCGTGTTGCATCTACCTGAACTATCTTATCCCAAGAGCAGGTCTTGATGTTTTGGCCTCACTTGTCTCTGGTGAAATGAAATGAAATGAAAAGAGCATATGCAAGGTTTGGTAAGGAGAACTCGAGCCACAGCTCAGAGCAGAGCTGTGAGTTGTCCAATGAGTCCAAAAGGAGCCTAAAAAAATGCAGCTGAAGAAACTGATTTTAGGGCAGAGATTGCATCTGCTGCAACTGAAAGTTTACTTGGAAATGGTGCAGCTTTTCGTAGTCAAGAACTCATCACTAAGCCTATAGTGCATTGCAGCTGCTTTTCCAATAGCTTCTTAAAACCAGAATCATATTGAATTCAACAAGTATCCCCTCAGGATTAAATTGGGAACACTTGATGAATAGGGTACTGTTCATTGAAGGAAGGTTTAGGAATATAGCTACAGGATACTAATTTTCTGAATCCTCATTCAGCTTATTTCACTGTGCAAGCTTAAAAATGGTTCCTTTACCTGTGCTTGAAAGATTAAAACAGAATTACTAAATGTGGAGTTGGAATCAATGTATTTGCTTAGTTGTGAGAAGCCTGATCTCTTTCCCATGAAGAAGGAATGGAAAAAGAGTCATGTCTGTGTTTTCCCTAAGGACAGGATCAAGCCAAAATCCCACCCCAGAGCATCTTCAAAGGGTTTTGCTGGTACCCCAAAGCGCAAAGGAGAAACTGGCAGTATCATTTGCCTTTTGATCAGAATCAGCACCGGGACAAAACGCCCCAGGGATCAGCATGGTATTCGTCACCCATCCATGGATGGAGGTAGCACTGGCCCTGCTCAGTGCTGCGTGCTCGCTTGCAAATCCCATTCATCACACATCGAATCTTCTGTCTAATCCTCTGTTTCTCCACGCGTGGCTAAATGATTTCATCACAGCAAGGCAGTTGTCCCTGATAACGTGATAGGAGGCGATTGTCTGAGTAGCTTATGCCAAACCTCACAGAAACAAATTTTATAGTGTCACTACTAATCTATTCACCTCTCATAAAAGCCATCTTTTCTTTACCAAGTATCCATGCCGTTTCTCGCAGTGTGCAGTTTGCTAATCTTGGCTTCTCAAATGCCTTTTGGGGAGCTTTTGGGGCAGCTCACCTGCCCTCTATCACTTCACTATAGGAGAAGCTTAGCAATTGAGGGGAGGCAATGCAATGGGGGACCTGATAACGGGTTTCACAGTGTAAAAGTCGCATTCTCCACATGCAGTCTGGCTAGGAGAAGTGTCAGTAGTCATCACAAGGCAGATGCAGTTTGGACAGGACAGAGGAGGAGAAGAAAACCTAGTTGTGACAGACAGAGGGTAAATGCTGGAGTAGATTTTTGAGAGGTTACAGATGCTGCTTCACAAATGTTCATGCTTGCACAGTCTGGTCCTAAAAACCCCAGTGAAGAATGGATATAGGTATATTTGGCCATTCCTGAGTATTAGAGAGGTGAACTGACTGACCTCTCTATTTCACTTCAGCCCTCTTTCCTAGGATGCTTCCTTTTATACTGCTGTGGTTGGAGATCAGCAAATATGCAAGTGTGGATCGGTCTTCTCTTAAAAACCTCAGAAGCAAATGCATAATGCAAGCTCCCTGAAACTATTGGCTTCTCCACATAAACCAGATCTAAATAGATTGATAGGGATCTATCTAGTACAGAAGAAAAAGACTCGGGATGCTCAGTGCTCACAACCCAGAGCCCTGAGGACGGTGGGCTGAAAGCACAATAGTCCATATGTGTGCGGGAAGCAGAACGTGCAGGTTTGATGCTGAAACAACAAGCGTAACTCGAGCAAAAGTGAAATCCAGTAGTTCCACCCTAGAGCAGTAAAAGGGGAGTAGAAGGAAAGAGCTTTAAAGGCAGCACCTTGGGGTGTTGATTTTTTGTTGACTTTGCTGAACAGTTTTCCTGATCAGTTGAAAGTGTAGCCTCAGTATGATCTGTAAGAGTAGAAAAGAAATGGAGGCATTTAAGAAAATTATTGAAAGCATGACAAATCTGTTGAACTGAATGACTGAGGTCTTTTGTCCTTGAATTCAGCTGGAAACCCTATAACATTTGAGGGATGTGGTGCAGAAAAGGAGGACTATTTAGGGAGCAGTTGGAGAGCTGAGATTCAGATGCCCTTTTCCCTATTTATACTTATTAGAGATGAAATTGGAGTGCAGCATGATTAAATTATGCATATAAAGAAGAGCTTCCACAAACAACAAAACATAAGCAATGTGGGAAGGAACAGAACTGCAAAGAGAACGAGAGGAGTGAAATCGCAAAGGATGCCAAACTGCAAAAGACATTTCAACAGCACCTAATTAAAACTGTTCACATTTGCAACAGACGGAAGGTAAAAAGATTCACTAGGAAATAGAAGAAAAGGAAAAAAAAAACTTGCAAAGAGTAATGTCGTCAATCAAAGGAGATTCTGCAGAAATGGAAAGCTGGAGAAAAGGTCAGTTGTAGAACATGAAGTGCATTTAGAGTTCAGAGTTATTCCCATTTGTCTTGAAGCAAAACTGAAATACAGGCTAATAACAAAAAAAAAAAAAAAAAAAAAAAAAAAAAAAAAGTTAATGGCAACCCGCCCCTGGCCCCAGTGCTTGCAGTCTGTGGGGAACTGGTGCCTACCAGTATTTTGTGTCTATCTCCATGCAGTGATTTGAATGAGGCCACACATCAACCAGTCCAGGACTGGGAGAACAATCCAGTTCTCACAGGTCCCACTCGAGTGCTTTAATCTTGTTAATGATAATGTCTCAGCGACTTTTGTTAATTAATGAATTTTCACCTTTGTCTTCAGAAATAACAGATGCAGCACTAGTGGTGAGGCTGAAAATCCAGCACGATACCTTTGTTAGCAGGAGGAAGTAATAAGAATTATTCTCCTGTGGCCTCTTTCAAAACTTGACATTTTACCACTGGGTTTCTCCAGTTTCAGATGCATAGCTGAGTAGCACCAGCTTAAAAGTGGAATAATAATGACAAATGAGTGCTTAGCTCTCTTTCAAAGAGACCAAATCAAATCTACAGTTGTGTGACAAAAACACAGAAGATAAAAATAAGATGAAAAAGCTAAAGTGTGCTTTGCTTGTCTCTGTCTAAGCAAAATCATTTTAATAATTGGCGAACATGGAATAAAAAAGAGTGAATAATACTTGAAAGAGAAAAGACTGTAGTATAGCTGCAGAAGAGAGAATAAAAATGTGAAGGTATTTTCCTTCTTGTGGCAAAGCCTTCCCTTTCAAAAGAGCTGGCTAAGTGAAAGCTGAGATTTCTTGCTAGAGAGAAGCTGATTTATGTGTACACAAGAAATCTCAGTGTTCAGAGATAAGACACATAAGCGCTTCGTTAACAATGAATGATGAAGCAGCAGTCAGAACAGCAGGAAACAGCTTTCTGCTAAGCAGATCCAGAGCTGTCGGAGTCCTCCGGTCACCCAGCAGACCGAATGCCTTTTGGTGCTTCGGTTGTCCTCTTCTGGTCCACCTGTGATGCTACTCAGGGATAGTCCGTGGGGAAATACCACATCAGATGATATGATACGATATGTGTTAAATGTTCCCATGCAGAGATGGATGTATGTTTTCTACCTCTGACTGCAGAGGTCTAAAATAATTTGCCTTGTGCCAGTGGCTGACAGGCAGCAGGACCATCTTAACCCTCATGGCTCCTAGGGCTAGGGCATCCCTGGCAGCTGGAGGTCCTGCTACGGCCCGTCCTATTTACCCTATTACCTTTGGCATGTTTTAGGACTGAGGCCAGAGGCAGAGAAATGAGCTGGGTCACAGAGAGACAAGCGGTTCCAGCTGTAGCTCTGTGGTAAATGTCCCCTCAATCATGTTGTTTCTACAGTGGGCATGGGAAGAGCAAAATCCCACCTGGACCCCTTTCTTCCTGAGGAAGAGACTGATGAGCTTGACAGCCTCTGAACAAATATTTCCAAAGTGAAGAATTCACTTGTCAACTTGGAGGAGCCCCGGGAGGAAATTTCCAAAGCAAATCTGTCAGCGATAATGACGCTGCGCACGAAGCCCTCCTCAGCAGGAGTGTCTTCAGGAGAGGTGGTGTGCTTGGAAAAGGGATGCTCCTGCATTCCTGTCAGCGAGTTAAAGTTCAGGCAGCCAGAGCTGGGGTTTTAATCTGTGGGTTGGAGCGGGCAAAACTCAGGGAGGCTCTGTGTGACTTTCTCACCTTGCCTGATGGCTCCACGGGGAAGCAAGACTGTCTTTTGGTTTTTCTCTTTTCCAAATCAGAAACACCTCTTTGCACCTGAGAGGACTCTGATGTTCTGACTTTAGGTTACAGAGCAGGGATTTTCTATGCTTTTGGTATTTTTATAGCAGCCTAATACAGTGAGGCCCTGCCTCGGCAGCTGTAGGATAAACGGTGATTAACAGTGACCATTACCAGAAGCATTTTTTAGCGTGAGGGCAGGCAGAGAACAGCAAATAGGCACATCAACAAATCTGGTTTTGCCTTGCATTTGCTGGTTGCAATCAGTCGGGTCATTAATTTTTTATGCGGTTGCTATATACTTGCAAGAGGCTTGAAGTTATTACGTACTGCAGTGGCTTTGACCGTGTTAGCTGCTCTGTGTTGCCTGTGATCTTTCGGTCTGAAAGTGACCCAAAAGGGTGGCTTTTACAACAGCCAGACCTTAGGAAATCCTGTGCACTTAAAAGCAACCAGCCTCTTTAATTTTAAGACTGCTCCATGTTTACTTCTCATGTATGACGAATCTCTCAAGCAGTTTTCATCAAAACGGGGCTGGATTTGTAAAGCCATTTTCCCTTTGAAAATTCATCAGCATGCACACTTAGTAGGTGTTATATAGCTACCTCTTATAAGTAGCACTATTTTATCCTGTCAAACATGAAACTGGCTCAAGTCAGCAGCTTTGTGCTGAGCTAGACAATCTTGTGATTTTCTCTAATTAAATCTAGGCCAGATAACCAATAGATGCTGCAGCTGAATAAGAAGAGCTATTTTAACTTCTTTTTTTTTTCCCAGCCATTTTCTGTCATTTTATTTTTTTTCTGAGTTTCTGGCCCGAGTTTCAGTTCTCTAGGAAGAAATAAACAAACAAACCATAAAATGCGTATAATATATAACATGTTACTTAGCAAGATCATTGTTTTATATAAAGTAAGATTTAATGCAAAGTCACAACAGCCTCTGTACAGATATATGTATAAAATGGTGTGAATAATGTTAGTTGGATTCATGCAAGTGATTTTTAACATTTGAATAATTGCAGAGTTTCAAAAAAGCAAATAAGTAGATGTGAAGAATGAGACTGCCTGTTACTACGCTCTGCACTGTAGCAATGCGTCAGCTATCATTTATTTTTAAGCTATCTCTGCTGGTTTGTTTTGCATTAGCCTGTGTCTCCAGATAATCTATCAGTGGTTATCCGTTTAGTTTTCGTTATTTTCTGCTCCCTTATGCGCTCATTCAAGACATCGTTTGCATGCAGTTTTAAATGTTAGGCTTGTTTTCCTTCCATATGGAGAATAGATGCCTCTGTTTCACGTAAGTGTTCTGTGATGCCTTCCTGGTGCAAGCAGATGAGACCGCATTTGTTTTCTCTGAGGTGGGTACCCTGCCAAGTGCAAATCGGAGCAGACCCTTTGTGCCTCATAGCTAGAGGTGTTTTGCTGGCATGTTTATGTGTTAAATAGACGTGAGTGTCTTTCTTTTCCAGGTATAAGTGTGCTGTGGGTGCACATGAAGGGATTTTGCTGGGCAATTGGGCCTGGGAGGCTCTGATGCTGGCATGAACCTTACCGGTGCTGCTGTGGCCACCTCGGACTGGTGGGACAGTACAGCCGCAACCCCTTGTGTCAAAGAAGGGCATTTGTGGAGGGTTTGCACAGCTGAAGCCAGAGTGCTAAGATGCTCTTTGCAAAGGAAACCTTTAACCAAACTCTATGAAAACGACTTACAAATAGGGGAGTGTGGTACCTCGAAGCAGATGCGATTAACCTCTCTGGTGCAAGGCCTGGATAGTGCCAGAAAGGAAAGGGCACTCATACAAATGTGTGATGGGAGGCTTGGTCACCACCAAGATGGCATTTCTATAGTTTTCCTCCCCAAACCCTTTTAAAATATTCTTTCTGTCCGCGTTCACTGACAGCTGAATGCAGGCAGAGGCTGCCTGTCTTATCTCCATTTGCCCCCTTCTGTGCAATTGCTTCAGTACATCCCTGCAAATCTAATGTTTTTTCAACTGCTGACATGCTCTCCTTCCCCAGCTCTGCAATTACAGATGGATCTTCTCACGTGTAAATAAAATTTCTTTCTAAAATGCAACATCCAAATTTACCAAAATAAAAGAAAATACAGCTCTTCCCCCAAATTCCCTGTGATGCTAGTTATAGAAATCTCAGCTCTGCAGCTGAAGTGTCAAGGGAGAACTTGGCTCTCCTCAGAGACAGAAGTTTGAGAAATTCTACCGAAGAGAGTGTAGACAACCATGAGATGTGGCAGCTCTGTGTGGAGGTGAGCACTGAGAGCATGGATACATAAATGACTTTAGGGTCTGCCACTCACTCCCACCATAGCATGCAGAATACCATGGTGGCTTTTGGTCTTTTTCAGTCATCTTATGTTGTCAAGACACATGTTGTTTTCATAGAGCTGGCAGCAGCTTTTTTTTTTTCCAGCTCAATTTAGGGAAAGGTAACAAACCTTCTGGATCTGCTCTTGAATTGTTGCCAGAGGGTTCGTTTCTTTGACATCACGGTGGCTCCCAAAGTTGGATGCAGATCTTTTGTCAGAATTTCAGTCTGATGGTGTTTTTGTCTTTTGGGAGTAGACCCCAAACTCTGCCTTCGTGAAAACAGAATGGGTAGAGTGTGTTTGCTAAGTCATTCCAGCACTGATTTTACTACTGCACCTTATTTATCTACTGCCTTCTCTTACCACACATATAATGGGATTTTAAAGGCAACCTGGCATTTTATAATGGCTGTCAGTTCCATGTCTGCATTTTTCCAAAATATTTGATTTTTTTTTTTTTGTTCCGGACAATCATTAGTCTCACTTTTTTCCAGGTTGAGCTATAAATATCCACATATTGTGGGATATTTGGAGTAGGTGTAGGTTCCTTTGGAGAGGCTCCTGTGTGGGAAACAATATGACAACTCATCTGCATAGCACAAGCATCATAACCCTGCCTTGATTTAGCAGAGTCCTGGAGCTGCTGGTTTCTCCTGTATATTTAGGGGATTGCTCATACACACACACATTCTGTATGCTCATGTTTGTGCTGTCCTTTCTTTGCTGTCTGGAGGCAGTTCAGGTGGTCTGTGAGTACATCATACAAATTGGAGGAGCTGAATGGACTTGCTGGGCTCTTGGCTTGGAGGCATCATCTTGAGGATGAGAACAGTTTCTGCTGCACTTGCAGGGACAGAGCAAAGGTGGCCTGTAAGGATAAACTGGTGGATAGATGCCCACAAAAGGCAAAACAAAACAAAAACTAGAATTATTAAGTTAATGTAAGATGCCTGAAAAAAAAACTTGAAAAGCTGGGACTTAGGTTTTCAGGATGGAATAGAAACAAGATGCAGGGAAAAGGCCTGTATCACCACGCCTGAGCATCTCTAATCCCCTTACATTTGCGCACTGGTGATTTTCATCCAGTAACTAAGACAGTAGTGGGCATTTAAGTGGCGTTTTGTTGATGCAGTTTTGTTCCAGTGTTCAGCAAAGGCAGATGTTTCTAAGAGAGAATGGGAACAGCAGGTCACAGCAGCCACACGAGGCTGCAGGAAGCAGCTCATCCCCTTCGAATGTACCCGTAAGAGGATGCAGTGGTGTGGGTGTGAGTGTCTTTTCCTTTCAGGTTCTCCAGGCCTGCACAGAGGGGTGCTGAGGGTTGTTTACCCTGGGTGTCAGTCACGTGGGAAGGAGTGAGTCTTCAGGTGTCAGTCCTTCTGGGCATAGGAGGAGGGCCGGTCCTGGGCTGTCAATTATATTGGGGGTAGGGCTGGGGTGCATGGAGGTGTGTCAGTCACACTGGAGGGTGTAGCAAGGGCTGGTGCCTGGCTGTGCCAGTACCCCAGGGAGGAGTGACAAGGGCTGGTCCCTGGGTATGAGTCCCATTGGGGTGGGATGGGGACCGTGACTGGCTGTGTCAGTCTCTGTGGGGGAGTGGCAGAGTGAGATCTAGAGTGTGTCAGTCGGGGACGGGAGCCGGGGGCGGGAGGGGAGGGTGTGATCTGTGTGTCAGTCACACCGGGGGTTGAAGCAGGGGCTGGTCTCTGGCAGTGTCAGTCACACAAATAATGTGATGTGGGCCGGTCTCTGGCTGTGTCAGTCACTCAGGAGGTGTGACAGGGGCCGGACCCTGGCTGTGTCAGTCACAGAGGGGCTGTGGCGGGGTGGTCACTTTGGGGGTGTGAACAGGGCGAGTCTCCAAGTGTCCATCTCCCTGGGGGTGTGACAAAGGCTGGTCCCGAGCAGTGTCAGTCAAACAGAGGGGAGTGATGAGGCGGGTCTCTGCCTGTGTCAGTTACACTGGGGCTGTGTGACAGGAGGCTGGTCTCCAGCTTTGTCAGTCACACTCGGGGTGTGACAAGAGCAGGTCTGTGTCTGTGTCACTCCCGTTAGCGGGGTGATGGCTGCTGTTCTGTGGCTGCATCAGGCACCGGGGCAGGCGGGCATGATTGCCGTGCGTCTCCAGGTGTCCCCATCCCAGGATGTGTGTGTGACGGGGCGGGTGTCTGCTGTGGCAGTCGCACTAGGGGAGTGAGAGGAGCGGCTGTCTGGCTGTATCGGCCACACTGGGGGTGTGACGGGGCGGGTCTCTGTGTCAGTCGCAGTGGGGGTGTGACGGGGCGGGTCTCTGGTGTGTCAGTCACACTGGGGGCGTGACAGGGGCGGGTCTCTGTCTCTGTCAGTCTCACTGGAGCTGTGACAGGGGCGGGTCTCTGGTGTGTCAGTCTCACTGGGGGTGTGACGGGGGCGGGCTCTTTCCTCCCTCCTCGCAGGTAGTGCCGGCTCAATAGGGCCGCCGCCAGGCGCGCTGAGGGTCGGTGCGGGACTCGGCCCCGTCAGGGCAGCGACCGCCCGTGCCCGTGCCCGTGCCCGTGCCCGTGCCCGTGCCCGTCCCGGGGAGCGCGGCCCGGGAGAGGGGCAGGAGCCTTGCCCTGGTGCGGCTGGAAGGATGCGCGGTGGCAAGTGAGGTCTGCGCCCTCGGTGTCATCGCGGCTGCTGTGGGTGTGCCTGGGCACTAAATATATAAAAATATATATGTAAATATATACATATATATGTGCACACATCCTTGCAAAGTGTGACTGTTTCCTTGGGGTTCCGTCCTGGGCATCCCGCTCGTGCCTAGCTGGCACTTTGGGCAAATCCTCCTGTCTGTTGGAGTGGGTTGTCAGGTGGATCTTGGAGTCGTCCAACCCGTCTGGAAGCTGCTTGGGAAAGGAGTGCAACACAGGTGTTGCAGTAATGGTGCAGCCACCACAAGGTCTCCTGTAGCTGTCCTTGTGCATGTGTTTTCTGTGGGGTTTCATAATTAACAACCCCCTTCCTGCACCCTGTCCCCTAAAAAAAGATTAAACCCAAGGCAGACCTAACAGACAAATAGTAAATTTCAACTAGTCATCTGGCCTGGCAGGTTCTTCTCATATAAAATGTGTCAAAATTAGGTTGCATAAAGAAGGAGAAGGATTGGGGATCAAGTCTTGCTAAATTTTGGAAAGGAAGTCTGCATAAAGCAAGTCATTAAGTCCCTCTGTGACTTGGTCCTGCCTCGTTTTCTTGTAAAACTATAGATGTATGTGTTGGGAATATAAATGTAGGATGAGTGTGTGGCATCAATAACTTAGTTTTTATGAATACTATATATTGTAAGGAGATATTTTTCACTTACCTCCCTGCCTCTTTTTCCTTGAGAACTGGAGCTTCTTTGTGTTGGATGGAAAGGATTAAGGATTTAATGAAATTGTGTACTTATAAATACAATATACATGAATGAAATACAAGGCAGACTATGTTTTAGTATCTTAGTGTTAGGTCAAAGTACTCACATAATAGAAGATGGTAGAACCACATATAAGAGACTATAAGACCAATGTGTGTAAGATAAAATCTCCAAACTCTGGTTTTTGTTTTTGTTTTGTTTTGTTTTAAATTTAGGGTTAAAAAGGAAATACTAGTATGGTGGCCCACTCTTCATTTCTGAGAGCAAGGAGATAGTTTTGGGACCACACTTACGGCCCGTGTGACTTGTTGCCAACTTTGTGCAGCCAAGCGTTGGGGGGTGTGCGTGTTGGTCTTGTTCCCTTGACACAGAAACCCTAGCTTGTCTAGATGCCCAATGTCATACCTGTATTGCTATTTGGAGTGTTTTGCTTACTATTACTTACTTTAGAACTTTACTACTAGTTACTTTTCTTTTAAAGCAACATCTCTAATGCTACCTTTGCCTGGTAGTTAATGACATTCTTGTTTCTTTTCTAAGGAGGCTACGATGAAAGAAGCTAACCGTGAAGGGGCACTGGAATTTGTACTGCCTGTCTCCACAGATACTAACAAGTTAGCAGTATATGATACCATAGGTTGGAGGTGGACTTGGTTTCTGCTAATGACACTTGTCACACAGGTGAGGGACACTCGAGTCCTTTCAGGCAAACCTCTGAGGGAGTGGGCTGCAAAGCCAGCCTCCAGCTGGAGGTGGAGGAAGATTACTCACCACTTTCTCATCCTGGTTCCATCACTACTGGGCCTTCCATCTAACAAGAAATCCTTGTAGAACTTCAGTGTGAGGAAGAGGAGACCTTTGAAACTTACTGCCAGAAATGCAACTCAGCCACCCCTTGGGTTTTTGTCACCTTCAGTACCAACTTTGACCTGCAGAGTGCAGATGAAGGTTTAGAGTGTAGTTCCTCTGAACACTCTGAGGAACTTCAAGGAGGAGTAGGTGAGGATGATGAAAGCATCATTCTTATTGATACACTTGAGGAGGAGGAGGCCTTGGAGCACATCTCTGGGAATCCTTTGACTTACAAGGGCAAGAAACGTGACACCTCTTTTCAGGATGTGAGTGAGCTGCAAGACCACAAGCAAATTTGTCTTGTGGAAAACTCATGTCAGTGCCCTGTGTGTGGCAAAGAGTTCTTTCATGCTGCAAACTTGCAAATGCGCATGCTCATTCATTCCAGTGACAAGCCATACAAATGTCCAGAATGTGACAAGGATTTCATCCACACAGCTGATGTCTGGAGGCACCTGCGCAATGTGCACAAGATAGAGTGCTCCATGGTAATCCTAGGAAATGGCATGGCCAGGAACCCATGGTCTCCAGGATACAGGAACTGGAATAGTGGGAGAAATGTTTATCAGCACTGGAATGGTGATCAGGTGCCTGGGGAGGAGGAGTGTAAATCATACATCTGTCCAACCTGTGACAAAAGCTTCAATAAGCCTAACTTGCTTTCCAAACATAAGGTGGTTCACTGACAAGACAAGTCTTATGAATTTCATGAATGCAGGAAATCCTTTGTGCAGCTGCTCAGGTTGAAAAGACACCAGAAAACTCACTCTGGGGAGTGCCCCTTCTACTGTGAGGAGTGTGAGGGACCTTCACCCAGTTGGCATCGCTGCAGCGTCGTCAGCAGATCCACACAGGAGAGAAGCCCTACTCCTGTGTTTACTGTGCTCAGGATTTCACTGAGTCAGGCTCCTTGAGGAGACACGAGCACACATACAAAAGGAAAACTCAGTAGTTTATAGCTATGTTGTTTCCTTTTGACCTAAGTTTTGCACTCTGCTTTGAAAAGTTCTGCTCATGAGCAGAGTTGCAAAAGGCCTGTCCCTAGTCACTGTCTGCAAGACAGCCAGTATAACCTTGGGTAGATGCCATGATTTTTGAGGAACTCTGATCCCTATGGGGAAGAGCAGTGTTTGCTGGTGGTACACATCATTACCTGGTAGCTACAAGAGGAATTGCTTCTACTACCGATGTATAAGGTAGAAGTCACAAGAGATGGAGAATTGTTGGGTGTTATCAGTACTAGTTGGACTCATTTGGGGCATCTGATCATGTAAGACTCATGTTGAATTAGACTCATGTGCAAGTATCTTGAAGTCTTGAAGTTAGGTGTTCCTGTCTAGATAATCACCACCCTCTGATGCTGATTTTGCAGAACTGTCCTGCACCAGAGGACAGAGGAGACCAGAACCATTGACCCATCCCTTCCATCCCTACCTGCTGTTTCCCTTTACTGTGTTAGGTGTAATAACCCGTGTTTTGGAATTTCTTTTTGTTAATGCCCATTTATCATCTGCACCCCATGCAAATATACTTGCCCGTGGAGGTATTGGTCCTTCATGTGTTTATGTATTACTAGAGTATTGATGAATGAAGAGAGAGTTGTGTGCTTGGCTCCGCTAATGTATGTGGAAAGACTATGTGGCTCTGTACATCCTGAGTCAAGATAGAAGAAATCTTTTAGCCTGGCCATCTATTGAACTACTGTAAGATATGTCTAAGAATTTTAAATTCAGAGAAAAAAATAATAAAAATGATGAAAATCATCTGAGTTTCTTTCTGGTTTGTGAGAACTGGAATTATGGTTCTTTCTCTGCAAAATTCATCATACTGAGCAACATGTGTGGATTCTCAATGGATTCAAGGACCATTTTTAAAGAGATGTTACCAATTTACTTTTATCTGGCTAATCGGAAGAAACTCAACTGCCACTTAACTGTGCTTTCAAACGGTACTTGCTCTTCAGTTAGGGACAAGGAATAGCTGTGTTTCTTTTCTCCACACACATCTCCCAGAAGAGTAATTGCTGGTTTAAGTTTAGAAAGATCTGTGAGATCCTATAAAAGTGGAACTTTCAGCCTTCTGCTGATAGTATTTGAACACATTACTGTGCACTCTTCCATTCAGGTTTAATCCCAGTTCTCTATTTGCTGTTACTGGGAGATGCTCCTTTACAAAACCTATGAGAATTTTGCTTTTGTGGAATAGAGCTGCAACAGAGCTGTCCCATGTGCAAAGCAACTGTGGTGTTAAAAGTGGGAGCAAAAGGGCCCTGGGACCATCAGCTGTTGGAAAACAGAAACTGTCAGGAGGCTCCTGACAGAGTTCGCAGGGGATCGGACTTTGGACTCCCGCCCCTGCTGAATGAGGATGATGCTAATGTAGAAACGGAAATGTGGGAAAGAAATGTGCTGAGAGGGAGGGGGGAAATACAGGAAAAGGGCAAGAGGTTCTCCAAAGGCAGTGGTATAGAAAAGAGAGAAATTTGTGCTCCAGAGCGGTGACTTATCAGTTGGAGGAAGGGGGATTGAGAATGCCTGTGATTTGCTGTTGTGGTGCAGCTTTGGAAAGGGTATTGGGGCCCTAGGATTTGCAGCAGGAGCGAAGAAACGATGCCATCGATGAAAGAGCCTCTGCCAAAAATACGGGGTGCAGTTGCGGCCGTCCACGTTGAAGAAGCACCGCTTGAGTTGGAGGTGAGGCAGCAAAGCCAGGGGCTTGGAACGACAGCAGCCTGACAAGAGCTGAGCTTATTTCTCCTGGCTAACGGCTTCTAAGGGAACGCAGTGTCTGCCTGGGCTTGCTTGGGAAGAGCAGCTACTGTCGTTAGGGCAGCGGCGCGGGCCGAGCGCCGCCTCTCCGGGGCGGACGCGATGCCGAGGGCGGCGCTGCGGCTGCGCCAGGGCCTGCGCCGGGCCCAGCAGCTGCCCTGCTGCTGCTGCTGCTACCTGCTGCTGCAACGGGTGAGATGCGAGCGGGGGGACACGCAGCGGGCGGGCTCTTGGCACAGGGGGATTCGCCTTATCCATCCGTCCCCACCTATAAACCCGTGTTTCGTTAAGCTTGCGTCATCCCGCTCGCAAGTCGTGCTGCGTGGGGCTGGCCTTTCTCAGCAAGTTTTATTAAGACAAGTCTTCCCTGGGAAGTTTATCTTTAGCAAGCCAGCCCATTGCTTCACTAGGAAGCCTGCTGTGACCTCCTGGAGACACTCAGCCCCATGCCGGAAGGTAAAAATAGCCCCCATTTTCATGTAGGTACTACTAAGTTAACGGGAATAGTTGGAGCTGATGGATGACTCAAGCCATTGTTTTTCAGACAGTGCCTAATGAAGACGATTAATTCAGACTTGTTTTCAGGATCCCAGTAGAAGAAAGCTCAGTTTGTGCCTTGAATGAAGCTGGCCTTTCTGAGATCTTTCACTTAAAGTGTGTTGCTGTGATGTCCTTATTGCTAGTTAAACCTACTGAAAATGAATAGGCAATCTTTATATTTATGTTCGCATGTAAATGCAGAAGTATATGCATGCCTACATACTTACACATTCATACACATTCTGTATGAATATGCTTATGTTTAGAGAAGTTTTAACCCAGAAAAAAGCAACCAGGAAGAAACGGAGAAGGAGCAGGAGTGAAGGGAATATTAAAAAGTGGCTGTGGAGGAGATGCTGGAGGTCCAAAGAGCAGAGCTAACTGTGCACGGTGGGTAAAATGAACTTTCTTAGCTTAGACTATCTATTCAGACCAAATTCTGACTTAAAACTGGTTGACTGAAAACTCCATGTGGATCTGCTGTCACCAGAGGCTGCTGGGACAATTTACCCAGAGAATTTGAAGCCATTCTTGGGGGCCAGCAGCTGTTAGGTCAACCAGTGAGCTTCCTTGGCTCTAGCACATCTCTCCTCACTATGTGGTGCTGGCCAATTTATTTAATAGCAAGTTAAAAACAAGGATTAGAAGTGAATTGTTGGGAAAAAGACCTGCTATAAGGCAGCTAGAGAGATAAGTGAGTGTAGGACTTAACCCAAAGTGTTTTGACCCTAAAGTTCTTAAGATTTTAACTTAAATAGAAATGGTTTAACAATTTACATTTATAGCAAGGACTGGGTTATAACAGAGGATTTATCTTTACTAAAGTGTATTCTGTCTGCATTCTATATGCTGAATTGTTTATATTCCACATATATGCTAGACAATGATTCTCTTTCTCCCACTGCATAGCTAATAATCTGTTCCATTATTTTAATCATAACATAGGTTTTCTATATTGATATATGTTTGTTTGCTGCTGCTATCAGAAAACTCTCTGATAATTTTTTGTTGTTGGTTTCTAGGGAGGACTGAAGAGATCTGAGAATGAGACGTACTTGCCATGCAAGACCTGAAGAGCTTGGTATACACAGATAAACACAACACACACATCCGAAGATGGATGTGAAAGTAGACTGGGACTCTGAGAATAATACATGTGACACAGGTGAGAAGCATTCAAATTATTCCAGAAAGACCAATAAATGGGTAGGCCACAAATCTAGCCTCCAGAAGGAGGTAGACCTGAATTACTCACAGAGATCCACTCCTCGTCGCAACCATGCTGGACCTTCAGGTAAACAGAAGATTCCTGTAGAGTTGCAGTGTGAAGATGAAGAGACCTATGAGACCTACTACCAAAACCGAGGTGAGACGACAACTGGGATAATTGCCACCTCCAATACCAACTTTGACTTGCAGCGTGAAGATGAGGATTTAGAGCGCAGTTCCTCTAACTGCTCCAAGAAACCCCAGAGAAGGCTGTGTGATGAAGATGAAAACACTGTTCTTGCTGATGTTTTTGGTGAGGAGCTGGCACCCATTTCTAGGGAACCCTTGCCATATCGATGCAAGAAGTGTGGTGCCTCTTTCCAGGGTATGAATGAGCTGCAGGAACACAGACAAAGCCACCTTGTGGAAAACTCATACCAATGTCCTGTTTGTGGCAAAGAGTTCTTCCGTGCTGCCAATCTGCGAATGCACAAGCTCATTCATTCTAGTGACAGGCCACATAAGTGTCCAGAATGTGACAAGGGTTTCATCCGCACAGCTGATGTCTGGAGGCACCTGCGCAATGTGCACAAGATAGAGCGCTCCATGGTGATCCTAGGAAATGGCATGGCCAGGAACCCGTGGTCAGTAGTGCACCGTAGCCAACACTGTGCTGAATACACTGATCAGCCTTGTGCAGAGAACCCAAAGTCAGAGGAGGAAGACTATAAACCTTACGCCTGTCCAACATGCGGCAAGGGTTTTGATAAACCTAATCTGCTTTCCAAACACAAGGTGATCCACCGACAAGACAAGCCTTTCAAATGCCAGGAATGTGGCATGGCATTCATCCAGCTGCTCAGGCTGAAGAGACACCAGCAGACTCACTCTGGGGAGCGCCCCTTCTACTGCGAGGAGTGTGGAGGGACCTTCACCCGGCTGGCATCGCTGCAGCGTCACCAGCGGATCCACACGGGAGAGAAGCCCTACTCCTGTGCTTACTGTGGTCATTCCTTCACCGAGTCTGGAACTCTACGGAGGCACGAGCGTACGCACAAACTGGACAAATCTTAATCCCTTTTTCGCTGTGGTTGTGGTCGTCTTGGTTGCTTCTTACCTGAAGTGGGCTGAGGAGAGTGCTCCGTGGCACGCGCCAACGGTCAGTCTGGATCCTGCTTCCTAGCAGTGGAGAACATTACATGGTAGGGAGCTCTGCAACTTGTGCTGACAGAGGTTGTGCTGCCTGGCTTTAAACTGATGTTATGTGAAGAAACAACTTCCTGCTCTTTTTACCAGCTGAGCTGGAGGGGCATCAGGTTGAGCTTTCTGCAGATGTGTGGACCATGCAGCTTTCTTCTACAGACTTGGTCACCAATGAACTGTTCTTCAGCGCTGGGTTTGGTTGCAACTGTTGTTGCAAGTCTTTGCTAGACAGAGTAGTCTAGAGATTCCTACATATCCCTTCTGTCTGTGTATTCTGTTTATATTTTTTTTAATTAGTTTTTTTTTATTATTTGGAAGGAAAGTATGATGTTGGCTATTAAAAGAAAAAAGTTACATATTAAGTTGAACCATTATCAGTTGTATTTCATACATGGTTTTATCTGCTAATCCCTTATATAACTTCATGTGATTGGTGGAATGGCTGTTAATGATGGAGAGAGAACTTTATTTTGGCTAGGAAGGGGCATGGTGTTGAAGTGGGGGATTTGAACAGATTTGTGTTTCTGATGGAGCTGTGTGCTCTCACTCTGTCCAGCTGAGTATTGCAGTAGCAAATTTTTGAAAGCACAAAATAGAAAAAGCAGGAAAAAGACCAAATGTAAGCCACCTTTTGCTAATTGTTACTTTGCAGTCCTTTTGATTTAGAAAAGATTTGTTTTATTTTCTCAGAGGTAAAGAAACACCTTGTAAGAGGATTACATTTGATCCAGGCATTCTATGATGTGTGTGGAGGTGTCTGTGTAATACCAAAGGTATCTCCTGGAGTCTTGCTTTCATTTGGACTCAAAAAATGAGTGAAGAAAGGTTCCCTTGGAAAGTAGCTCTCCAAATTTGGTCAGGTATTGCCAAATACCAGAAGTTTGTAGCTTCCAAAGAGGTTTTTGCCTCCGTTATGGCCGTGAAGTTTTTACACCTGAAACTTAACCATGACACTTTAAATGGTCTACAGTTAATCACTGTGGTAGGATAAAGCAGTGTGTCGTCAAGTCTGTTTCCTTTTGGTGTCAGAAAACTTTGTTTCCTCCTGCTGCCAGCTTCCATGATTTCACTAATTTCTTTCTAAGAAGTGGTGCGTTTTCAGCACAAAGCCCTGCAGCACACTGAATGTGCAGTGCTGGAGTCACGTACCTTTACATTTAGTGCTGGGCTATTTAATGTGAAGTACTGATTGTGTTTGCAAACTTAATAGAGTAAAAAATAACCTACATTCTGCTGGATTCTCATGCAGAGGTGAAATCCAAGTGTCGCGTCTCAGAACTTGGATTAATAGCATTGCTCTTTGTGGGGTGGTTTTTCTCAGCACCCTCCACTGGGGAACACTGGGGCAAGCATTTTGCAGACATGGTCACTGTAGTTTTTGGTGTGAGGGCCTTAGCTCAAGCTGAACAACTGTCCTTAGCAGCAGCTTAGCTTGTCACGGATGGGAGGCCAGCTCTTCCAACCTCACCGATGAATCAGATGAATTTCACTCCACAAAGGAGTGGAAATTCCACTCCATCCAGGAGTCCCATAAAGGAGTCTCTGGATTAGGGAACTGATCTGTGTGCCCATTCTTAGGGAAAACAGGGAAATATTTCAGAGTTGTCGGTGCAGTGTGCCCTATCCAGCAGCACCTTTCCCTTCTCCCGTGGGTTTTCAGTGTTCTGGCTGTCAGGGGTGTTAGCACTTGATTAAATTGCAGCACTATGCACGCCTTTATGTGGTGTGACT
>JAVCKT010024136.1:73544-90560 GCA_032273925.1 Rhynchotus rufescens
TTTTAATGTACATTGAGAAGACTTGTAAAACTCTCCCAGGCCCCAAGAGTGTCACTGTGGCAGCCTGAGAGGCTGGTAGACCATAACAGACATAGCCAGGCACGAGGGTAGCTAAAATGGGAAGAGAGCCGATGAGGCAGTGATGTGACTTGTCTGCAGCCTTGCTTCTTTAGAGAAGTTTTGGCGCATGTGGTTTCAACATAAGTCATTTTTCTTTGTGCAGATTAGCCATGGTATCTCTTAGTTCGCTTGTTCCTAAAAGCACATGGAAGATGCAATTCCTTTTGCTAATATTGTGCTGTGAGGAGGATTCATTTGGAAGTCTTCATCTTTGGGGTACTCATGGAAGCACCATGGACACAGACTCAGGACTGGAGCTCCAAGAAGAGCAGAGGATTCTCATCATACAAGTGGTCTTGGTCTTCAGCTACTGCTTTTAAGAACAGTGAAATGTAAAAGTATCCTTTGCTAGTTCTGCTGTCTCCTCCCTACCCAACTCATTCCATCATAGGAAAACTATCACAAAACTGGCAAAGTTAAAATAGCTCCAGCACTGAGGAGTGCAAGCACTCACTCACTGGGAGTCACCAGCCAGCCCTTGGCAGCTACAAAACTGTTTTCTCACTTTGTTAACAAGGGTGTTGCATGGTAAACGCTCCTGTGCTTTTTGGGATGAAATCCAAAAGTGGCTTAACACCTTTGTCAGCTGCTGAAGGGTGCTAAGCACCAGGAGCAGTTGTGGCTGTGGGTGGGTGTAGCACCTTGCGCCAAGGAAAGGCAAGTTCTATGCGGTCTTGATGCTCCTACTCATATCATCTTTTTGTTTTTGCAGTGTTGCGGGCTGAAAGCAAGCAGGGGCTGAGATCTCACCAACAGAACAACAGATTAATAACATTTCACTAGGGTAACATATTGGAAGCAGAAGGGAAAATGGTATTTTTCATGTGATGATTCCAGCTGCGTCAGATCCTTGGAGAAGTTAAGTATGTACAAGCCTGTGCAGGGTTGGAGTTACCTTAAAAGAACAATCACTGAATGGGAACTGGCTGCTGCAACAAAAAATAGAGTTCTCTGCAAGAGAACAACTCACTTGTAAACTCACTACAGGGTGATCATGCTTCCAAACTGTCCCTTGACCATTTGGGAACATTTTCCAGGGGAGAGGAGTGTGTGCTCAAGTGAATGTGCTTGTGCAGTGCAGATATAATGCTTTTCCTCTTGATTATCCGGTAAAAGTAAAGCAACACAGCTATCAACTCATCTTGACATTAAGGTATGTATCTTAATTGTTATGTAGAGTCTTTAGCTCTGAAAGCAGGAGTAGTAATTTGTTCTGTGCAGGTTTATTTCTGTACTGGCTAACAGCACAGGCCTTGTTGGCTGCAAGAAATATTGAGAAATAGATTCCTGGGCTCAGAGTCGTGCACAGGTAACAGCAAGGTAATTTGACCATCAACTTGCATTTAGCAGCTATTCCTGATAACTACGTGGTACCTTTTAAAAAGAAACTTCTTCCTCCATGCAAAGATGTTCTTTGTTAAGTGTGGTAAGTTTTACTCCAAAAGAGTCAGCATTAGCAAGCGTCAGCACTGGTTACTGAGATGGAATCCAGCCTGTTTTCCTGCTTGCAAGACCTTGTACTAATTTTCTTTTTCCTCAGATCTTGGCTGTTATTGTTATTCTGAAAATACCATTGGTATTGGCAGCACTGCAGAGATTCTTGACTTTTTAGTGGGTGCACTTGGTTTCCCCAGTGTATTGACAGTGATTTGGAAAAAGGGATTGCAAAACATGGAGTTTCAGGAGTTCTTCTTCCCTACTTCTTTAAAATGAAGATGGACTTTCCTGCTTGTAGAAATCCGTAGAAATCCATCTCCTGACTGCAGAGTGTTGTGCCTCAGGAGCCTGAGAAAAGGAAGACCTTGGCTTTTGCATGGAGAAAAATACAGGTATTATGGTGTAAGTATGGTGCAGCCCCATGGTACCATGTTACATCTGCTAGGAGAGCTGACCTTGGAAAACACAGCTGTTTGGGGGGTGCTGTGGGAATACCAGGGCACTTGCACCACACCAAACATGGGCGATGGCTGAGGACCCTGTTTATCGGTGGTGTTGGTCCCACAAGTAAAAGCTTTGTCGATGCACGACTGCAGGTTCATTGCAAAACCTCCCACCAGACCTGTGCATCCTGCAGACCAAACCCCAGCCCTAGTGATATTTGTTGTCTTGGGGTGAGGTTTTTGGCCTGTGAACACAGAAGGAGTTCTCTGAGTAGTTGCAGGACCTCGTGTTCTATTTATCTTCTGAACATTTGCAGATGTGACCCACTGCTAACAGTAACAGTAAAAATACCACATCTGTACAGGTACTTCCATTTGAACAAGGTGCACAAAGTGGCTTATGAGAACTGAAAGCATTAGAGATGGTTAATTTTAGACAGCTCGTGGCATACATGAGCAGATATGGAGTATTTATTTCCAGTGCATTCACTTGAGACATAACAGCAGCTTGAAAATAGCTCCAGAGCTGGGGAGTTTGTGTAAACACAAAGCACTGTTCCCAATTTTAAGTATTTTATTTCTTTCTCCATTCACATGGTATTACACAGCATCCAGTTCATAGTGATCACAGACAGTAAACACTGCAGGAGTGAAAAGTAAAGCTAGGCTCTCGCAGCCTGGTCAGGCCTTGGCAGCTGCAATACTGCTCAACACAAACACATTTATGTATCACACACAGTCTGTTAGGCTGGGACCAGGGCTCTGGTCTAGAGCCAAGGGCATCCTCAGCTTGGCTTGGCATGATAGACACCAGCAGGAGCCCCAGCATCACCAGGGTGCTGTTGAAGGGGTTCCTGCTCTATTAAGCACCTCCCCAGCCTGCAAGAACCTTAGCATACGAGTGTGATGGAGGAGCCGAGGGAGCTGCGAGAGGCAGCAATAGCTATTGATTAATGATCAGAAAACCACAAAAAAAGCGAAGACTCGAAATGCTTTTTGCCCTTGTGTACTTTTGCAACAAGCTGGTGAGAACGGCATGTTCCCGGCACTGGCTTTTAATTGTTTCACCGTTGCATATGTCTCTCATGTGGCAAGTTAAAATGAGAGTTTAATTTATTTTTTAATTGCCTCAGATAACAGGTGCTTGAGAAAAGCCATATTTCCCAACTGTCTAGTGCCCATGCCTGGTCTCAGAAAGCAGCTTACTGTTGTAAAAACCCTTAGTGCAGTTCTGCTTTGTAAAGGGGCTCTCCTGGGAAGCCAGCAGAGGGTGTAAAATTTTTCCTGCCTTCTCCTTGCCTGTTGATGGAGCTGATGGAGGTGGTGGTGGCAGCTCCAAAAGGACCGATGCTCTGAAAAAATGTTTTTCACAAAGCTCGACTTTCCATCCCTCATATCAGGGATTTCTGTCTCCTCTCTGGGATCAGAATCAGCTTCCAAAGCTCTTCTCCTTGCTCTGAGCTGACTCGCTTCACAGACCATCTCAGCCCTGAGGACTCTCTGGATAGAGTTGTTTTATTTGGGGTTAGCAGAAGCAGACCTGCTTTGCTGCTCTGCATCTAAACAGCCCATGTTTCTGTCCAGCCTGCGGTAGCCTTGACAAGTGCATCCTCCAGCTGCGGCTCACTGGTGTTTTTCTTTGCCGACACAGGGCGGTTACATGGGACTTGGAGGCTGGAGCCTGAGCCCTGGCACAGCCAGGACTAAATCACTCCAACCCAGCAGCTGGCTGCTAAATCAGCCCAACACAGGACTAAAGCAATAGCTTAGGAAAAGCCCTACATGGGGACCCTACATGGGACAAAAGTCCCTTGTGGTGAAGGACCAGCCCACCGTTTTCACCACATCAACCCAGCCCAGCCCCAAACCTCCCAGCTCAGGCAAGAGTGCAGACCCACAGTCCAGCCCGAAACATCCAGCCTCTCTAATGCTTTCAGGTTTTGCATCCTCACCTCTGATGGCATCACTGCACAAAGAGACATAACAACCCTCATCCCCAGCACTATACAGATCACTCCACCATGTTATCAGATGCACTTTTCTGGGATTTTATTCCTTTTTTACTTTTTCACTTCAGCAAGTAGACACCAGAAATATTTTTCCAGACGTTGTGCTGATCTAGCCAGCTACCTGCAACAAACCAATGTCAGACAAACCCTGGAGAGCAGCAAGCAAATGGATCAAAAGGACCTTCTTCAAATGCTCTGGCTGGCCTGATAAGCACCTCAGGGATGGTCGCTTTTAAAAGTCTCCCCTTGCTGCCATGTCACCACAGGAGCCAGTTTGCTCTGTGAGTGCTCCCAGGTGGTCTGCAAGGTAGAAAGCCATTCCTAGGAAAAGAAAGAAACAGGTTTATTACTATTCTTTGTGTTAAAGGCTGCTATGAATTAGGACAAAAAGGCGCTCTCTGAGAGCACTGGATTTGCTGGGTCCCATCTTCATGTCCTCTTCTGTCCTTGCCAAGGGCAACTGTGGAGGAAATGTAAACCAACCCAAAAGCAAAGGTAAAAGAAAAATTTTGATGACCCCAACTGCATCCCCTGCTCCTTTGAAGGGCAAACATGGCAGGGGAAAACACAGCCGATTCCACTCCTCACGTAATGATTTCTGCAGAGCTAATTTCTAGCTGCAACAGTGATCTCTGCTGAAGGGGCAACCACGCAAAAAGCCTTGTATGATGCTGTATCCTAAAGAAAATGCAAAGCCTGACACTCTGGTTGAGGAAGGGGAGATTTAAAAGATGCCTGAAAATGCCTGAGCTGTAAGCCACTCCATTTTTTTTCCCCTTTTTTTCAATCTTGTAGTAGTAGTAGTAGTAGTAGTAATGATAATAATAATAATAATGTCTATTCTGTGACATATCAGCAAGGTAGCCTGTCCTGAGAGTGGTCTCTACCTCAGGAAAAAAAAAAAAAAGATGAGAGGAGAAAGAAAAAAAAAAGCAACAAGCTGAATTGTTGATATCTGGGGGTATCTGATTCATGCACACAGAGAAATAAGGGGCCAAAAAGGGTGACCAGCAGATAGCTGGGCAGCTGCTGCTTGTCTGGTCATATGCTGTACTTTGTCAGCATGATCTGCCCTGGCTTTTTATTAAACTCAGTCTAAGTCTTGCTGCTGGTAAGACATTGGTGTGCATGCCTCGAAAGAAAGGGTGAAACTTCAGTGACTTTGCTGCAGTTTCATTAGCCCAGCATCTCTGTCTTTCAGAAATTGTTTGCCTCTTCCTTTTTCTGGGCAAATTTTAGCTTTCTTGAAATAATCTTTTCGGATCATGGACGAAATTTCTTTCTCTGACTTGTAACTTACAGAGTAACGGAGGGGACATGTGGCCTTACAGCATTTTTGCTATTCTCTCCCTGGGGGAGCCGAACTCTTAGACTTCAACACACTTCACAGATAGCACCCCTCCTTGCCCACTGCCAAATTAATCAGTGTGATTCTTTGCTGAAATGCAGGGTACAAGGTGAAGCACAGCAGTGGACGTGATGGCAATGAAGAGATGCAGGAAGGACAAGAGGATAGGGGCTGAGCCAGGACATAGAGCACCTGGGGGTCTCTGAAGACCATGAGCAGGTAGGACTCTCAAATTGCATAGCCTACTGGAAAAGAAAAAGTTAAAAGCACTTAACAAGTCTAACTAGAAGCCTAGTTCTTCCATTTTAAAGGTTGAAGTCCTGAACTGTGGATAATTACCATTTTTCTCTTCCCTTTTACCGTGCCTTTTATCTTAAGAGACAATATGTAGGTACTTTAAAGTTTAAAATAAATGAGTGTCTTTTTGGTATGGTTGTGGGTTAAAAAATAACATCTTTGTGTTTCCAGATGATTAAACTGAGTTGGAGAGAGCTGGAGGTGTGTGTTCACGTTGAGCTGGTGAGTCATGAGCAGAGCTGCCAGGATCTTGCTCTTGGATCTCTGCAAAGTGCCAGAATCAGGCACTTTGGAGCAGTGATGTGACCCAAAAGGGGTGGATTTTGTCCAGATCAATTGCTAAAGGATTTGGCAGTGGTTTTTTTCTGTTCATGAAATAGTTTTACAGTAAGGATCA
Source organism: Rhynchotus rufescens (assembly GCA_032273925.1). Classification (NCBI taxonomy): domain Eukaryota; kingdom Metazoa; phylum Chordata; class Aves; order Tinamiformes; family Tinamidae; genus Rhynchotus; species Rhynchotus rufescens. The sequence goes on from JAVCKT010024136.1 coordinate 79,596, forward strand.
CCTCATCCTTGTTGGTCATGCAGCTCTAATGGATTTAAGCTGCCTGCAGATACATTGCACCCCAGGAAATCAGGAGTGGCAACAGGGTGCTCATGTAACTGAGGATGTTACTTTTTGATTTTAAGTTAAAAAAAATACTTGCCAATTTTGAGTATGCCAGGAGCAGTAATTTCACCTTCTCCTAAAAAGTGCTGGCAGACTGTTGATGAATTCTCCAAGTGAGATTTTTGGCCTGGTGGCTTTCTGAAAGATATTTTCCAACAGCCTGAAGAGGATTCTTGATTTAAAAAAATCTAAATACACGGGAGTAGTGAACACATGGGAGAAGTGGCACTGCTAAACCAGAGCAATAAGTTCAGCCAGGCCAGCCTCCCGTGGCTGGTGTGTTGTGACCATTCCTGACACTTGTGATGAGCTGCCCTGCCCGCTGGCAAGGCCAGGGATGCCCTTCTGCGCCAGGGCAAGGCAGCGCCAGCGCTGGGCGCAGCGTGGCCCTCGTGTCCTGCCAAGCAGCGGGCAGCAGATGGCAATGTCGCCCTGCTGGGAAGCTCCTAGGTGGGAGCAGATGTCTGGATGCCCTAGGGAGTCCTGGCCTGTATCCTGTGCTGGGGATGTGCAGGCCCCTCTTTGCAGTGCTGAGTGAGGGGGCAAGCAGGGGGAGCCCCTTTATCCACTCTCCTCCTTCCCTGCCTGGCACCACGGCTGCTGAGCCTGCCCAGAGCTCCCTGCTCCAGTTGGATCATATTTTAAGTAGTCCCAGGGGATAAAAAGGCCAGGGGCCTCTTCCCAGCCTTGTAAGGTGCATTTTGACAGCTGGGGAAACTGAGGCAGGGAATGGGCCTGTGGACTGGTGTAGTGGAGCTGCTGTGGAGTTGTGTGTAGTGGAGCTGCTGGAGCTGCGGAGCACCAGCAGAGAGAAGCTGCAGCTGCAGCTAGATGAGACCCTCGGGGTACCGGTCTGACCCACTGGTGGCAGCAGGTGGGAACAAGCAGGGCTTGGGGGCCGGGTATCCCGCTCCCGGCGCCAGGATCGCTGCCTCTTCCCAGCAGAGCCTGGGGTGATGGAGGTCGAGCCCCTTTCCCGCAGCAGCACGGCAGGGACCGGTCGTGTCGCGGGGCTGTCCGGGAGCTGTGGCCCGGGGACTTTGCACAGCCGTGCGCGCTCTATCTGATCGGAAGAGAGCCAGTGCTCCGTGTTTTCCTCCCCTTTTCTTGGAGCAGCTCTGCTGCAGCTGGACTGCTGAGCTCAGTGAAACGGGAGCTGTTGGCCTCCTCCGTGACAGGGTTCGCTCGCTCGCTGCCCGGGCACACACCTGGGACCGCAGCAGCCTCCGGGACACTGCTGATGTTCTCCGCTGCAGGTGATGTTTTGCCATCAGCACATTGTCAAGGGCCACCGTGTGAGACGGGTCAGAAGATGTCAAAAAGTAACATGTGGGATGCTTTGCCTTGCCTGAAGCTATACCCTGGGTTGCCTCTGCCTCCCTCTTGCACCTCTACAGGTGCCTGCAGTTGCTGGCTGTAGTCCCCGTTTGGAGTTGGGGTTTCCTCCCACTTCAGCCTTGACCTGGGAAGCCAGCACTGAGCCTTGTTACCTGGGCTGTCCTCTGCTCCCCAGGGTGAGAGTGCTGCAAATCAGCAAGGGCTAGTGCTAAAAGCAAGTTATTCCTTCCAGGCAAACACTCCTGATTCAGCATTTCTGCTGCCAGCACTTTATAGTGAGTGAGAGATAACAAGAAGACCCTGTGGGTGCAGAGGGTGCCAGCAATCCCAGCCACATATCTCCTAATTGGGCCCAATACAGTGATACGGGCTGTGCAGGCTCAGCATGCTGAGACCAGACGTGGTGCTTAACAAAGGGGAACAGATCCACAGTCTCAATGCCACAGCCCTGAGCTGCTCCCCACCGTGCATTTACCTGAAGCATGACATTACTGTCATCTGCCTGGCAGGCTCCGCTCCAGAGGAGGTTGGATTTTGAAGGTAGGAGGAGAATCTTTGATAATTGTCCATTGCCCTTGCTGGCAAACAGGAAGGGAAAATGCACCCAGTCCTGGGACGATCCCAGAGCTGGCTCAGCATCTGCAAAACAGCCCTGTTGTCAAACCCTTGCTTGGCACCAAGACAAGAAATGTCACAGAGTATGAGACTTCACAGCCAGGACCTCTTCTTCCTCAGGGGAGCGGGGGGCACCTCTGCAGGGGAAAATGTGAGTGGGGAATCAAAGGGGTCTATGCATATGGGACATGCAGAAAATGGGGCAGAGGATGAGCATCCCCAGTGTGCAAGTGACTGTTGCTTGAGAAATCTGTAAGGGCCTGACTTACTGCTGTGCTATATCCCAGACTGGTACATCCACAAAACTTTGCAAACAACACTCGTGAGGGAGAAATCTGGATGAAAAGATCCTAACACAGGTGCTAGGCTTTCAAACCAGGCTCTCAATTAATACCATGTGCAATTTCCCTACTGAAAATGCCCCTCTGTATTGCAGGGAGGACAGTGGGAGAGGTCTGCCTTTCCCCTTTAGCTCTCAGCAAAGATGTTTATTTTGGCTGGAGCCAACACAACCAGGGAGGCTGAGGCATGGTGTAAATGCACAAAAGATATCTCTGCAGAAGAGGATGGCAAGGTGGCACACAGCAGAGCCTTGCTAGAAAAGCCACGCTAGAAAAACCATGGCTAACAAGGGGGAAGAATAGTTCTCAACCCAAAACTGAAAGTGTTGTGTGTGTTGGAGGTAACCTTTCCCTCGGGGGAGATAAGGAATGTGCAGGCTTTGCAGTTAGGGAAGGTGCCAGTTGCGGGATCAAGAGCCGATTATCTCTCCAGAAGCTCTCTGCGTCACGTAAGCTTTCTGCCAGTGCCCACGTACTGTCCCCCTATCCGTGTGCAGGAGCCAACAGGCCTTATCTCCTGAAGAGAATCTTGTTAATTGGGAGTGGACTTTGCTGCCTGTGTCTTATTCTTTAAACATCCCACTAGGTTCTTTGAGCACAAAGGGGTTGGAGAAGGCTTGAAAGAGGAAAACAAAAACAAGATATTTGCTTCCAACATGAGCAGCTCTGAGCTGTGGGTGTCCTCCTAGGAACACAGCTTGGAGCAAGTTTGTCCTGCAGAACATCACAAGGGATTTTGTTCTGGGCCTTTGATTAATTCATGTCTATCTTTGTGTTCTCAGACCGGCTTGTGAGCAGCTTCTGCAGCATGAGCTGTAGTTCTGATATCCCAGCAAAGAGAGCATCGCTGTTTCACACCTGCTCTGTTCTGGGCTGCCAACCTCACACCACAGAGGGAAGGAGAGCCTTGCTCAGGCCTGGCAGGGTGTGCATGTCCCAGGGAGCTGGGGGACTGTGAAGGAGTGCAAAGATGCCCTGGTTTCTTCAGGAAATCATCACCTGCAGGTGTGGAGCTGGCTGATGGGTCAGCAGGGCCTCTTCTACCAGCTCTGCTTTTCAAAGAGCTGTGATTAATTGCAGCTCATTAGCAGAGAGGAAGATCTTTTCCCTGCCTTGCCTGCAAAGAACTGGCAGAGAGCATGGAGGCTGGAGCTAGAGGCTTGGCTGCCTGTTCAGAGGCATGCAGGGCCGCCAAGCCCTGCATCCCGCTCCTTCCCACAGCTTTGCCAGGGGCTGACTCGGCAGAGGACACTGTGTGTCCATGCTTAATTTGCTTGGGAGCAAAGCAAGGTCCCGTCCATCCCATCGCCCTCTGTCTGTCCAGCTCTGGGGCGGGGGAGACATAGCGAGCAGCTGCTCTCTGGCCACCAGGCCTCTTCCCTCGCTTCTTGATGAAGAGCTCCAGGCTGCAGGACAGTCTTCAAGATGGAAAGATTGGGGCTGATAAAGGCATTCAGGAAGCCCTCAGGGAAACAAATAGTGAGCTCTGATGGAGCGGCAGGAAATCCACTCTGTGGCTGTGCAGGAGAGCCGTTCTGTGGGAAGCCCCAGTCCAGCAGGAGGTCATCCAAAAGAAACATGGAACTGTGTGATGGGGTGGACTGGCCAGCCAGCAGGACGTGCAAAATCCTGGGCTCTGGGCAGGCGACACCACAAAGGCGGCTTGGCTCTGTGCTTCGCTGTGGCCACCATGGGTGGTGGCAAGGGATGGCCACCCATGGATAGCCATGTGGGGGGAAGGAGCCTTTCCCACTGCACCTCAGGACAGACTGACAGATTTAACTGTTTTGCTCAGAGTGGGATATTTGTGGATGGGTTCATTCCTGGGCAATGGGAGGCTGACCCAGCCCAAGCAAATGTTTCGGAACTGAGATGCGACTGCATTGCCTTATGGACTGAGGTCCCAGTCAGACTCTGTGCAGACCCTGCCCACCTTGGAGATGGGTGCTAGGAGCCTGCTTTTGGAGGCAGGCTCTTCTAAGGAGAATATTTGTGCACAAATGTGCAGCCAAATATCCAAAAGGGGACTAAAGTGAGCAGGGAGACGGATGGTACCTCCTGCACTGCCCTAGTCTTTGGTAGAGTGACCTGTCTTCAGTGAAGGTCTCTTGGATTAAAGAGGGAGCAGTAAAGCCCAAAGCTTCATGGACTTCTGAAATGGCCTATCCGGCTGTTTTTCCCAGGATGGGAAGTAAAAGTGATTGAATATTGGAGCATTTCCTCTCCAGTTCCTTTTCTATTTGAAACCTAGCCTTATGTGGCCTCTTGTCCTTGAATAGTAGTTTGGCAGAACTTGGATGACCACCTCATTAAACCCACTCTTGTGGCCTACAGGGTAGGGCTGACACCAATGAACTCTCAGTGGAGGAGCAGGCTCATGTGTCTGCAGGCTGTCTCTGTGGCTTGAGCCAGCTAAAGGCTTTGCACAAACATAAGCCATTATTTTGCTAGCTAGTAGCAATGGTTGCTTCCCCAGGAGCCTGTCTGGGTCTTGGAGTTCATTTGTTCACTGGAACCTTTATCGAGAGAGTGAAGGTAACTTTCCAGCCTTGTTGATATCTGTGGAAGATAACCTGTATGGAGGCTTTCCAACACGTGGCAATTTCTGCTGTTGCCCTTTGACAGCAGCAAAGATAAGATACATGAACCTCCTGCTCAAGGAAGCGCTCTCCTCCTTTTGCATGAGCTCCACACAGTTAGCATACAGCCTGCTCTTTTGGGGCATGAGGCTCTATCCCCAGAAAAAAGCGCTAGGGTTTCACACACATCCTTCCTCACTCATGAACATCCTCTGACTCCTCACTTAAGCCCTTCTTCCAGGCATCTCTGTCTTTTGTTTCCAATGCTGTTTCTTCACTTTGATGCCCCAGGTCCACGAAACAAGCTAAGAAGATCCTGCTTCTCAGTGGCTGCCAGGAGGTTTCCAGCCGTGGCTTCCTCAGAGCAACATGCAATGTGACTGTCAAGGTCTGGTGAGTGAGACCTGCTTCAGCAGAGAGCTGAGTCTATATGGGGCAGAGCCCACACAGGACTGGAATATCCTGGTGTTTGTAGTGCATGAGACACTGCCATCACAGCCTGGTGCCGTATGGACCTGAATGCCTGCTGCACCAAATAAGCTTGAGGAAACGTGCCCATGTATTTGATATTCCCCTATAGTGGGACTTGCATCTACTCCCCTGTAAGGGATGGAGAAGCCATGACAGTGTCTGGAGTGGTACCTGCAGTAGCAACAGGGGGTTGTGTGAAGGTGTCTGAGCTCTGCACAGCTGCAAGAAGGCCTCTGGGTGGGACAAGGTGATCTGCACTGACACAGTGAGCACTCAATGCCACATTATGGGCGACCTAAGCAACTTGCTGTTCCTCAAGAGGAGGGTAAGAAGGCTGAGCTAAATCCATGTTCCCTGGCAAAACAATCTTGGAAGAGCAGCATATGTTTATGCGGGACTATGAAGAAGCCAGGAAATGCTGCCAGCCTAGCTGTGAACAGCCTGGTGAGCCTCTTGAACCGGAGCTGGCAGCGTAGCCAGCAGCCTCCTGACCAGCTGGGGAGCTAGGGGCAGCATCAGGCAGAGGCGAGAAGAGCCTCTGGTGGTGGTAGCCACCATGGAGGAGAGAGAAGGTGAGCTCTGATGGATGTTGGGCCACCTCCATGCTTTGGACTCCCTACCTTTGTCCTCCGGGACTCCTCCTGGCACGGGGAGCCTTGCTTGCTGCTGGGAGGCAGACGTTTGTTTCAGAGGGTTTTTTCTTCACATCTATTACTGGGAAGAGTCCTTGCCTGTTGGGCTTGGAGGGACTGCAGAGTCCCTGGGCCGGTGTGTGCAAAGGAGACCTCTGCTTACCACAGGCAACACCATGGTACAAGTGCTCTCAGAAACCAATTGTGCTTTTTCTTGGAAACAGGTTGTGTTTGAGCTATTTTGTGTCCATTAGCCCCCGTAGGAGACTGCCTCAGGGACCTTCCTTCTCAGTGGTTAGGAATCTTCTGCTTATTTTCAGCACAAATGTATCTGTGGCCATCTTTTTCTTCATTTGTTCTTGAGCCAGAGGACAGTGCTGGCACAAACAAGGCTTCTCCCTGCCTGTACTCTTCAATGTTGATTTGAAATAGTCTGTCTTTGGCCTTGGGTTTCAGAGGGATGCATTTCAAAACCAGAAATAAATGAGCTTGAAATATTTCCCATATTTTTGCAAGATCTTGACTCTCTGATAGCAAGATTAAAAGAAAGATAACAAAATCAGCATTCAGGCTGGAAACACTACTGTTAAGTAGACAACCTAGTAAAGCTAGGACTTCTTGTTTACAGTTGAACTCACGAATTTTAAGATGGTAATGTATGAAGGATTGAGTAAACAACCATTGTGCCTCCAAGGAATGAGTCCCAGGCTGTCCTGAGCTGGAATACTTTGTACTTTCCTGATTGCCTTCCAAGAATTTCAAATTGCTTTGTAACAGAAAAACAAGGCTGCTTCGTAAGATGTTTGCGAGGTTCTTTGGGCAATATTAATTCATATGCACTGTGCAGTGGCCAGTTTTTGGGCAGAACGTAGTGGCTTCTCCCACAGAACACTGGGCACCTAAGATGTTTGTCGTAGGGTAGGGAATATCCCCAAAGAACAAGCCAGACAGCTCAGAAGAGCTGGCCAGGATTTGTTAAAACTTTCATGTGGCATGCAGGCCTATGAAAGGACATGTCCACAAGGCAAATCACCATTGTGCTCTGGAGAGATCATGCTCTCCAGAGAAGCTGTGCAAGCTGTATTTTGTGTGATGGTCTCCCCAGCTTTACCAGGATGTTTGAGCATGAAGGTCTTGATAGCCGATGCAGTGCTGCCCTTGCAAGGTGTCCCTTATTCTGTCTTGCCCATGCAAAGTGTGTGCAGGACGGGAATCTTTTTATTATCAGCTTGTTTCAACAGACCACCATGTTGACAAGAGCACCTTCAACCAATAATAACATTTGGGTGAGGAGACCAACATGTTCTCCATCTCTGCCAGCCCTGGGCTGAGCCGATGCCATTGGGCTGGATTTTGCACTGGAACCCAAGAGCTAGAAATGAAGACTTCTTTCTGCTAGTGTTGGTGGCTGGGCAGTTCAGACAAACTACGAAGCAAAGGGAGCTGAAGGCCCTTGGCTTTGCAGTGTCATCTTGGAGAAGCCAGGCAGTGCTACCTGAGATGTTGTGGATGGAGCCTTCATAAAACAGGTGGGATACGTCCCTTGCTACCTAAGTCAAGGTTGGGTTTGGTTTCCAGGCCAAAAGCCTGGAGCTGTGGAAAGAGTTATGAATTCGGGTTACCAAACCATCTGTTGGCTGCATTTTAAAAAGCAATTAAAGCAAAATTGTTTCCAGCCCTTCTGGTTGCAAGATGTAGTCTAAGGCGAGATAGCCAAGCCAAGACTTGCCTGATCTTACCATAGCTCCAAGTAGGAATGATTTTGATACAATCCCTGTGCTGCTCATGCTGTATGATTCAGAGCTCCTCGGGGGGTATACAGGTAAACAGGGCTGTCACGCTATTAGCAGGGAGGCCTGAAACATGATGAAAATCCAGGAGATTGGCATTTTGGTCTTTTTTAATGCTTTTAATCAAAAAGTAATAAAGTTGTTTAGAGAACCAAGAATCCTTTTGTTGGGTAGAGGAGGGTAGGCTGTGTTGCCAAACAGTAATGGATCACAGTCCTAACCAGTATTTATGGAAGTAACTGGTATTTATGGAAGCTACTGATGCTGTGGTCTGAGGACCTGCGTTCCTGGACACGTGCAGGACCCGCTCTGCCTCTGTAAGTGCCTGAGAGCGTTGGCATTAACGGCAGAAGGTGATGCTGGCCTCACCAAACAGATATTTTCTCATTTAACCATTTAAGATATCTGCAATGCTGTGCTCCAGCAAAAAAGTAGCGCTTGTTTCAGTGAGGTTACAGCTTGATGAAGCCAAGCAGAGTTCCCAGGGAAGAGAATGAGGCCCTTGAAAGCCTTTTGTGCTTAGGAGCTGGCTCCCAGCAGTGTGGAGAGCTCCTCTTCAAGGAGGAAACTGCTCTCTTCCTTTTCCCACAAAAGGAGATTTGCAATAAACAGACAAATAAATACAAAAAAAAAAGGCAGGGGATGGAGACAAAAAGAAGTGTCAGAGGGGACCTAGTTCTTGCTTGTCCTTTAGCAACCTCATAAAATCAGAGAATGACTTTCTGTTGGAGGGGAAGGTGAGGCCTTGCCTGAAGGTGAGGTGGAGATTTAATATTCTCTTCTGGGCTCTTTTATATCCTTAGGGCTTTCATTGTTTTCTTGATGACAAGTCATTCAAGAGAGAGCTAGGGAACCTGCACTGGCAGCATCCTTCCAGAAACTGCTTTCTTTGTGCTTGAAATGGGTCCCTAACTCTGAGCCACTTGAAGCTGAAGCTGGCACAGGCTGCCCAGGGAGGTTGTGGAGTCTCCTTCTCTGGAGGTCTTCAAAACCTGCCTAGATGCCACCCTGTGCCATGTGCTCTAGGTATCCCTGCTGGAGCAGGGAGCTGGACCAGATGTTCTTTAGAGGTCCCTTCCAACCTCAACCATTCCATGATTCTGTGGTCTCCTGTGGTGAAGGACATCTTGCGACAGTGTTTCAGGCTGTGCTTGGTGGAAAGGGTGCTGCGTACCAATGCCATGGATGCTGAGCTGCTTGCGACCAGTCCTGTAATGCCCTGACCATAGGGCAGGGAGAAGCAGCCAGATCTGGTTCTACTGAACTCAAATCTGGGTTGAAGCGTTTCCTTTTCCTGGCAGACGGAGGTGGCCGTGGGACATGCTGGAGGCTGGGATGGAGTGGCCTATTGAACCCAAGCCCACAGGTGCCTCGGGGACTGCCATGCTCCGACGTGTCCCTCCATGTGAGCCCTGCCAAGCCGAGCCTGGCTCCACCGGGGCAGCTGCTTCCTTTGCAAGAAAGGAATTAAAAAACCCGGGAGTCCAGCGCCGAGCGGAGCCTGTGGCTTATGTAAGAGCTGGCAGCGGAGGCAGCCACGCGGAAGCGCGGCGCGCTTGCAGCGGGGCGCAATCATCTTTGATTTCGCTTGTTTGCTCAGCAGCTTTCATGTGGTGGGGGCGCGGGATTCCTGCACGCTGAACTCCGCTGTTTCTCCTGGCAGGATAAACAGGACATAAAACAAAGGCCCGAGGCAGTGCTTGCCTCCGAGGTGCGGCGCAGGGGAGGGATCTGGGCAGGGGAGGGAGCTGGACACCCATCCCCCTTGGCCAGGGGGACCTGCACAGGCTGCTCCCTGACATCTGGGCTCTTTATTTTTAACCTCTTTTTTTGGGTAATTTCAGCCCCGTCTTGCCATGGCGCTGGATGTCTGTCAGTGGCAGAGGGCAATGGTGCTGAGCTCAGCTATTCCCCAACATGGAATTAGCTAAGCCCCCTCCCCAGGGATGGGGCTGGGGGCCGATGTCCCCAGCCCAGCAGCAGGGTGAGCTGGGACCAGCTCCCCTGGGTTTCCCCAGGCTGTGATTTCTGCACCCGAGCTTTGCACGGGGCGAGGGCAGGAGGCGGCCTTGCAGACGCGTGCCATCCTGCGCCCCCTGGCTCACACGCGATGAGCTTTGCCTGTGAAAAAATGGTGGATATGCTGAGCCGTGGAGCGCAGGCATTGCTGCTGTGGCACTAACCCTGGGCCAGGGGGTCCCAAAATGCAGGGAACACGTTGGCGGCTGGAGGGGACCCCTGCCTGGGGGAGGCCACGCTCCTCTGCCCACCTGCAGCTGAGGGTGACCTGAGCGCCACACGTGGGGCTGCTTATCCAAACTTCTTGGCCTAGCGCTTTGCGAGTGCCAGTTTTCTCATTGGTTTCCCACTCTGGGCTTGACAGGCTGGAAATACCGCAAGGGCAGCCCTTTTTCTGTTGCTTTTCCGCCTGTGCTGTTTGCGCCTTTCCGCTTCCGCTGCTGGCCAAGACGCAGGAACCTGGCACAGCCCCACGGAGCAGGGCAAAGCTCCCTTGGCCATGGAGACATCGGGACAGAGAGCACCCACAGGCCGTCCTGTCCCGTCCCACGGAGGGCAAAGGGAGCCCTTCAACAGCGTTGGCGCCGAGGACCCGAGCTCGAAAGCAGGAGAGGATCAAAGCTTCCTAAACACTCGAGGCACTTGGCCCGGGAGGTTTTGTTCCAGCTATTTATAGCAGTGGGGCCAACCGAGTTCAGCGTCGAGGCAAACTTTTCCGAGGTGGGGGGGGGATGTTGGGATTGGGGGCGGGTGGGGGTGGAATTCAGCCAGGGCTGTTTCTAACAGCAGTTGACTACTCCCCTTAGGTATGCGTTGCTCTCCACGACACACCGACAACAAACCCACAGAGAAGTGCCTGGCTGATGCCGTCAAGATTGAGGCAAAAACGCCAATTGGCTGCAAACGGGAACGCGAGAGTTTCCAAACAGCAAAGTCGTAGCTTTTGAAAGTGAAAACTCTTCTTATTGGCTTTTTTTTTAATATCCTCCAGTCAACATCCTTCAATTGCAAAAAAAAAAACAAACAAAAAAAAAAAAAAACACCACCAACAAAAAAACCTCCTTTGAAAGGGGAA
>JAVCKT010024137.1:0-14569 GCA_032273925.1 Rhynchotus rufescens
GCCGCGGCCCCACGACATGGGCGGCCGCGACGCCGCCGCCGCCGCCGGCGTGGCCCTCGGGCCCTTCGGCGACTCCTCCTTCAAGCTGAACGCGGCCCCGCACGAGCTGGGCGCCGCGCAGGGCTCGGCCTTCACGCCGCAGGCGCCGGGCTACGCGAGCGCGCTGGGCCACCACCACCACCACCATCACCACCACCACCACGGCGGGCAGGTGGCCTCCTACGGCGGCGCCGCCGCCTTCAACTCCACGCGCGACTTTCTGTTCCGCAACCGCGGCTCGGCGCTGGCGGAGGGCGCGCCCGGCGCGGCGCAGCACGGGCTCTTCGGCGGCGCGGCGGGCGGCATCGCCGAGAGCCCCGGCTACCTGCTCTTCCCCGGGCTGCACGAGCAGAGCCCGAGCCACGCGTCGCCCACGGGGCACGTGGACAACGGGCAGATGCACCTGGGGCTGCGCGGGGAGCTCTTCGGGCGGCCCGAGCCCTACCGCGCCGTGTCCAGCCCGCGCACGGACCCTTACGGCGGGCCGCAGTTCCACAACTACAACGCCATGAACATGAACATGGGCATGAACGTGGCGGCCCATCACCACCACCACCACCACCACCACGGCCCCGGCGCCTTCTTCCGCTACATGCGGCAGCCCATCAAGCAGGAGCTCTCCTGCAAGTGGCTCGACGAGGGCGCGCTGAGCCGGCCCAAGAAGAGCTGCGACCGGACTTTCAGCACCATGCACGAGCTCGTCACCCATGTCACCATGGAGCACGTCGGCGGCCCCGAGCAGAACAACCACATCTGCTACTGGGACGAGTGCCCGCGCGAGGGCAAGTCCTTCAAGGCGAAATACAAACTGGTGAACCACATCCGCGTGCACACGGGCGAGAAGCCCTTCCCGTGCCCCTTCCCGGGCTGCGGCAAGATCTTCGCCCGCTCCGAGAACCTCAAGATCCACAAGCGGACACACACAGGTAAGGAGCGCGCCGCGCCGGTGTAACGAAACTGTTTTCCGCGATTCCGTGCCCCCCCCGCCCCCTTTTTATTTATTTTTTTTTTTTTTAAATCAGGACATACTTTTGACAAAGTATTTTTTTTTACATAAAATGCAAAGTGTTTTTCTTTTCCTGGTTAAGGCAAGCGATACTTTGGACAAAACGTTTTCCCTCGCGGCGCTGTGTCCGGCGCGGGCTCCGGCTGCGGCGGCGCGGGCAGCGCGCGGACGCGGTCGGGCTGCGCTCGCTCAGCGCGCTTCGGAAAACGAAAAGCCCGAGCTCAGATGCCCTCCCGGGGCTGCTCGAGCCCGTCCTCGTCCCCGCCGCAGCGGCAACAAAGGCGGCTCCGCAGCCCGCCCTCCCTGCGCGTTTTGTGTTTTTTTTTTTTTTAATTATTATTTTATTTTTGGGGACCCGTCCCTCCTTGCCCGCCTGTCCCTCCGCAGGTGAGAAGCCCTTCAAGTGCGAGTTCGAGGGCTGCGACCGGCGCTTCGCCAACAGCAGCGACAGGAAGAAACACATGCACGTGCACACCTCGGACAAGCCCTACATCTGCAAGGTGTGCGACAAGTCCTACACCCACCCCAGCTCGCTTAGGAAACACATGAAGGTAAACGGAGGTGCTGGGGGCGCCTCTGCCGCGGGGGACCCCCCCATGCCCCCCGGGCGCAGCCCCCATCTCTGCCTGTTGCCTTTAGGTGCACGAGTCGCAGGGCTCGGACTCTTCCCCCGCCGCCAGCTCGGGCTACGAGTCCTCGACCCCGCCGGCGGCGGGCGGCAAGGAGCCCAGCAAGGCGCCCGCCGCCGCCAACCCCGGCCTGCCGCCCAACTTCAACGAGTGGTACGTGTGAGCCCGGTACCGCCGCCGGGCCGGTACCGCCGCCGGGCCCGGTACCGCCGCCGGGCCGCGGGACGGGGCGCCCGCAGCGCCCGGCGCCACCCGGGGCCGCAGGACGGGGCGCCCGCCGCGCCGCTCCCGCAGCCAGGATCCGCAGGGGCGCCGTCTCTTACCCTATTATTATTACTATTTTTCGCAAGCCCAGATGCTGGACTAGCCATGTCCTTTTCTCAGGATTGGATTTCTTTCTTATTTTTTTTTCCAGTTGTCGTCATTTTTTTTTTTTTTTGCAATCGCCGTTGTTTCTTTTATTCCCTGCTCCCACCCCCAACTCTTCTTCCTCCGATTCCCCACTTAAAAAAAAAAAAAAATTAATTCGATTGTTTTATTTTTTCCTTCTTTCGGTGGGATGTTGACATGAGGATGGAAATTCTCTTTCGCCTTAGTGGTGATTGTTTAAACTTACAGTCTTAAACCGTGCCAAAGTCCTGTTATGTCTTGAACTTTCCTCTCCAGCTCTCCTGCTGCTTCTCTTTCTCTCTCTCTCTCTCTCTCCGCTCTCCTCCTCTTCCTCCTTCTCTCTCTCCAAGCATTACACTTGTGAATGTATTCTCGTCTGATGGGGTCGGTCAGTATTTTTCAGGATGAGGATGTGGTGTCTATTCTACCCAGATTGTGACGTTTAGTATAACGGTTGCCTTTTTGTAATAACTTTTTTTTGTAAATACATATCATGATGCCATATTTATCGTTCGTAATTTAATTATTGATACGAAGTGCCGGGAACTGAACAATATTTATGGGGAAGAAACAAAAAAAAAATTGTTTTCTAACAAAAAAAAATACAAACAACAAAAAAAACTCTGTACAGCTTTTGGTTATAACTGCTTTAGCATTAAAAGTTTATTGTTTTGGAAAGAGCCCCCGCGAGCCGTTTGTGACCCGCTCGGGCCGCCCCGCGTCGGGGGGGATGGCACCGTCACGGGCCCGGTCCGGCGGTGCCGCCCGTTGTTTTGGGGGTCGCAATGCGGGGAACAATAATAAATAAAAAGGAGCAGAGAGGGGCCGCGTTGCCGCTCACGGCGGCTCCTTTGTCCCGCTGGCCGCCGAGCGCCGCCGCTGCCCGCGAGCCTCGGGCTGCGCCGCGGGAGCCGCCTCGACGGGGAGGCCGCGCCGGAGCGGTGAGTAACGGGCGGGCTGCCCCCCGCGCGCTTCGCGTCTCGTTTGTATTTCTGTTTGTTTGTTTGTTTGTTTGCTCCCTGAGCAGGATGCGGCCGAACCTCCGCCGGGGGGAGAAGGAGTGGAGCGGAGAAGCACCCCTGCCATGCGGAGCTGCCCTCCGAGTGCCACCCACAGCGGCCAAGGGCCCCTCGCCCCGTGCAGTGCCGGCCGTGGGACCCCCGTGCGGCCCGACCCAGCCTCGGGGCGCTGGGGGGCCGGGCAGCCCCGGGCCCCGTTGTTAATTCGCAACGAGTCTTTCCTCCTCACTTCCCTCAAGAAAAAGAAAGAAAAAAAGCATTGCGGGGGGTGGCTGTTAATGGGGCTTGCAGAAATGGAGCGGAGCCGGGTCCCAGCTCCGGCGCTGCCTTGCGCAAGGAAGGGGGGAGCCGAGCCGCGCGCACCCAGGCCCGGGACGGGGTCCCCGTGCCGCCGCGGCCGCGTCTCTGCCCCTTTCCGCAGTGCAGGTTTCCTCCTGTTGTGCGCAGGGCTGAGCCTGAGGAGCGCCGGGACGAGCGGAGCCGCTCGGGGCTGCCTCGGATGCCGCCTGGGCCGCGTCTGGACTGCGCCACGCTGGGAAGGTGCTGGTAGGTCCCGTTTCGTTGCTGCTTTGCGGGGCTGGGGGCACGGGGAGGCATGGGTCCAAAGGCACCAGAGCCCCTCAGTGGCTCCGTGGGGTCCCCGTTGGCTTCTCCCTCCCGCCCCAGTGGCTGCTGTGCTGGACCCACCCAGTGCCGTGGATGGCAAGGGCCTAAACCTGGGTGATTTGTCCCTCCCTGGGGTGCCCCACTGAGCCCCCCACCCCGGGGCCTCTCTATCTACCAGCGGTGGCCCCAGGGTGGGGAGCAGGGAGCAGGAGATTGTCCCTCCCCCCCCTCCCCCCCCCCCAAGCCCGGCAGTGCGGGCCCCCCTTGGGCCCAGGCTGGGGACGGAGCGGGCTGGAAGCTCCCGCAGAGCCCGTGGGGATGTGGGGCAGGGGGCCCGTGGCTGCCCCTGTGATGCTGCGAACCCACAGGCACCCTGAGCGCCCAGGGGCAGGACAAGGCCGCCCTCCTGCTGTGGGCGCCTCTGTGTTCACGGGTGGCACGACGCTTTATTGTCCCCTTGCAAGGAGGTGCGGGGAGCCTTGGACCGAGCAGGACCTGCCCCATGTCACCCGCGTGGGGCGGTTCCGACGGGGCCGGGTGCGGGACAGGACGGCGCTGCCGGGGCAGGGGCCGTGTTGGGGCGGCCTCCAGCGTGTCCCGAAGGACAGAGCTTGCGCCCGGCGCCGTCCTGGGACGCGCTGGAGCAGGGCCCTGCGCTGCTGCCCTCGCCCCGCCTCGGCCTGCTGGTGACCGCTCTGCGGGCGGGATTAGATGGATTTGTCCCCACGTAAACAGGACTCGGGATGGTTTCCTAAAAGGGGTAATGTTGATTCATTGTGCTACAACGCACTGGAGCAGGGGCAGGCGCTGAGCGGCAGCCTGCCCTTTTTTACCATGCTTTATGAGGCAGGAATATCTTGATTCCTTTGGTGGCATTGTTTTTGCCTGTCTCTCTCTGTATCTGGAGTTAGCTGATGAGAATACTCTGTGATTTTCCAAGCTTTGTGCATGTCCTGAGCAGCCGGCAGTGGCAGGCAGCGTCCTGAAGGCGTTGGATCAGGTCGTGTTCCTGGGGCTCAGCGCTCCGGCACCGGGAATTAAGTTCCCCTAATCACTGTCGGCTCTGAGGCTCTGATTCGCAGAGCAACGCGTTGGGTGCCGTGTTGTGTGTTTGCATTCTTGTTGTTTTTCCTACGATATTCCTAAATTAAACGCATCACGTACTAACTAAAACCAGCCTTTGCAGCCGAGCCTAACTTCAGGCACTGCTGGATAAACGTGCCCGAGCTGCCTGGCGAATCTCTGTGAGGGAAGGCGCCCCTGTTTCGGAGAGGTGAACCCCGAGAGCGAGTTGCTGGTCACAGCACAGCAATGACCGTGTTGCTGGGTGCGCAGGGGGGACAGTTGGGGCGCACGGAGGACAGGGCCGGGGTGGCCCTGCCCGTTTGCAGGGCTTGTGTGGGTCCTTGGCGCCCTGCAGGTGCCGGTCACCTGCACGGGGCTGCGGAGTGGAGCCGGGGGCGCCCGGGAGGCTCCTCCTGCTGCTCCGGGGCCTCGCGCGGCCGCCGCTCCCGACAGCTCCAACTTTGGGAAACGCCGCCGCGGCCGAGAGGCGGCGAATCCGCTCGCGCGGCTGCCCCAAATAAACCTACCCGCTCGCCGCTTCTAAATTCCTCCCCCGGCTCCCCAAAGACACGAACACAGGCAAAACCTTGCGTCGCCTTTTTTCAATATTCTTGTTTTTTTCTTTTTTAAACCATTTTTACTGTTTTCTGTTATTCACATAGCACAGCTCTACCATTTGGGGCAAGAGGTTGTTCTTTTTCTTTTTTTCTTTTTTTCTTTTTTTTTTTTTTTGGCTCCTTATTTGTCTCATAGTTTGATTTTTACATTTTTACTTTTTATAATAACACATTTGATTCTTTTTTTTTTTTTTTTTTTTTTGCCACCCCCACTGCACCGCGTTGTTACGAAAAATAAGCATTTATTTATCTGGCATTTAGCATCCTATTAAATGCACCACCTTGAGGTTCTCAGTAATTATTAATGAACTTAGGAAAGGGCTAAAAACCTGAGGTCACTGGGAGATGCTCAGCCTAGACTACAGAAGCCTGAACTTGGCCTCAAATATTGTTCTCAATTAAGAGAAAAAAAAATTCTCTGTGCAGCGATTGCTCCCACGGGCAGGAGCCCTCAGACTGAGGAGGCCGATAGGTGCCATAAAAATCCTATCCCCATAATGTTTATTTTTGCTAAAAGGAAGCCCCTGCAGGAACTTACTGATATTGTCAATCATGAGCATTTAAAAAATACGTGCCAGGCACCCCCAAAGCAGACGTGTTCAGTTTGGTGAGACACAGAAAGAAAAGAAAGCGGCATCTTGGTCTTTTTTTTTGTATTTTTCTTTTTCTAAGTGGCCTCATTTTCCAGGGTTTATTTTACCTTTTAATTTGTGATAACTGTGAGGCCAGGAAGGCCATATATATATATATATATATCTGTATTTTCAAGCGCAGCCTGAGATTTCAGATAATTATCTAATTCTGGACCTTGAATTATAGATTTAAAAGCGGTCTATGGATAATTCTGTAAGAATTGGCAGCACCGCAGTAGTAAAATCCATATTTAATTTTTAATCTTGGCCTGTAGAAGCATTTTAAAGTAATGCAGCAAGTGAAATGATATACTTAATATCTTTATAAGTGCTCAATTTGTCTTTAAAATGAGATCTCGGTGTGATGTTGTGATCTGCTGCCTTTTTTTGTCGTTTCCTTTCTGTTCGTTGCTGCTTCGGGAGGGGAGGGCGGGCAAAGGAGCTGAAACTGCACCTGAAGGTGCTCCCTGTACCTCCGCGAGGACGCTGGGCTGCGCTTAAAAAGGCTCTTTTGGGGCTCAGTTTATGTTGTCGAGGACTTGGGGTCCGAGGGGCACCCAGATCCTTTCAGAAATCTCAGATTGGAGATACTTTAAAAAACAAATCCCCGATGAGATCCTTAGTTTCTTTTGGAAAATTGGAAGTTGGCAAAGGGCATTTTAGGAGCTCTGGTCTTAGCAGAGCGGCGAGTGGGGTGTGTGGGACCCTCTGCCTGATCTCGGTGCATCCTGCGCTGTGCACACAAGTGGGGTGACCCTTGGCTCGCGCCTCTGTATAGATTTAACATACAATGTGCCATTTAAGCCACATCCCTGATGTCTGTCATCAGAGTACAGAGCGAAATGCAGCGTGCTCCTGTCGGGTTTTGTTAAACGTAATAGTCCCAATTTCAGGCTGTGGCCCCTGGATCAGCTTTTCAGAAATCCGTTACAAAAACTGGAGCAACCGCCGCGCTAAAGCAAATCTCTTTGTTATCACTTAGTTTTTGTCCAAGCCAGAAAAAAATAGAAGCATTCTAGAGAGAAGAATAGTTTATATCAGCCTTTCCGTTTTATCACACTTATATTCCTAGATTTCATTGTGTTGCTGTAGGTTAAGAAACAGTTTCCTTCCAGACTGATGATAAATTGCTGTGAAAGAATTAAAGCAGCAGAAATGCCCCCCACAAAGTTTAAAATCACATATGCCTCAGTGAAATATTAATGTTGTGAAAATATGCTTTCTATCTATCTATCTTTCTTTCTTTCTCATTTTTTTTCCTGTAATTTTCTGTTCTTAATCTCGGGCAGTGTTTTACATCAAAGCCGGCCGGCAGCGCGAGCGAATCGCGCCCGGCAGAGAGGCTGACGCAAGGAAGGGGCAGAGGAGAAATACTGCGTTTCATAAACACAATCACTGGAGCATTAGGAGAGCAAACATGTGGTTTTATGAACATAGTTATAAATATTTAAACATGCAAAATGAAAATGTTACTAAATGTCTGGGTTTCATTATCTCTCAATGAACATTTTCATTCTTGGAAGCGGCGCTGGCTGTCTGCAGAAAGCGATCGCCACCCCCCGCCCCGGAATGAATGATGTGCAGAATGAAAACGTGTTAAAATGCACAGTTGTTTGCAATATCTTCTACGAAAGTGGAAGACATTCTACCAAATTTGGTATTCTACTGAATCGCAAAGTATTCTTGTGGTGCAAACAGGGAACTACCCTGCTCCTGTCAGCAACGTTGTTGTGAGAGGTTCCGGAAAAGCCAGGGACGGGTCTGGAAGCGCGAGGTGTCACTCGGTGCTGGAGCTCGCTCCTGCCCTCCTTGCTCCTGCTGCCCCTCCTGCCGTTCTGGACGGGTTGTTCTGAGGTGCCAGCAAGTGCCGGAGCGAGAGGCTGGACGTGCTGAGGAGGCTGCGGGGTCAGAGAGGCCCCGCGCGGGGCCGGGGCTCGTGGTGCGGCCCGGCTGCGGGAGAGCAGGGCAGGCGGCTGCTTCGTGTTCCTCATCGCTGCTTGGGTCACCAGAGAAGAGCCCCAATGGTTTTTATGTTTTTTTTTTCATGCACCAGGAAAGCCATTTTAGATTGGTCGCGTTTTTGGTCTCGACTCTGCTGTGAGTTTTGGAGGTGCCTGGCGGGTCCCTGTGCACCCGCCTGCCCTTTGCTGTTTGTCCTGTGGCAGCTCCCACTGGTAAATCCGCCCGTCCTGCAGCTAGTATGGAGAGCTTCAAGACAAAGGGCTCCAAGGGGAGTTTTCATGGCTGTGGTGGTGCAGAGGGCCCCAAGCCGCGGGCCGAGGCGCCCGAATGCTGCCCTTCTCGCCTGGCTGTGGCCTCGCTCGCTGCAGCGCGGTGCCAGGGCTCCCGCCTGCTATTGCCCCATCTCCATTCTTGCTCCAGAGCAAGCCACGGCAGCACACCCCAAAGAGAGGTAAACCTGGAGGGCAGAGCGGCCACCGGGGCTGGAGGGAGCACAAAAAACGGGGCAGCGGGAGGAGACACAAAGGAGACGGGGCCGGGAGGAGGAGGAAGGTGGCAGCGGGCGGCGATGGAGCGGAGGAGCGGTCGCTGTGGTGGCACCGTGCGGAGCGAGAGCGGCTCGCGGGGAAGTGTGAGGGGCTCAGCGGGACTGGGCTCAGCAGGACCGGGCTCTGCAGGACCGGGCTCAGCGGGACCAGGCTCCGCCGGCCGCCCTCGTGTCGCACACCGCGGCGCCCGCGCGCTGACGTCAGCGCAGACCTCTCGGCGGTGCCCCCGCCTGCCTTGGATCAGGCCTCGCGTGACTGCGGCCCTTGTGCGTTGCAGAGCTCTCGTAAGCTATATCTGGATCCCGATGGGGCACCCGGGATGAGCCGAGCTCAAACAATCCTTGGCAGGAGGGACAGGCTGGAGCTGGCGGGGGGTTTGGTCCCGTTCGTGGTGACTCGGAGCGAGGAATGCGCGCACCAGCTTAACATATGACAGCTTGAGGTCTGTCATCCTCGGCGTGTTAGCAGAGCCCCATTGCTAACGAATCCCAGAGTGTTTACCAGCCCGCTGCCGCTGCTGGATGCAGCGCGCCGCGCGCGGGGCCTTCCCTCCGTCTTGCTCCTCGCCCAGCGACTCCTGCCGCTCTCGCCCGTGCCCGGCGGGCGTTCGCCGAGCCCCGGCGGCTGCTCGGCCTCCTGGCCCGGGAATGGAAATCCCAGAGCAGCGGAACACGTGCGGATGAGGCCGCGTCGGCGCCGTCCGGGGAGCAGCCTGTGCTCCAAGCTCTTCCTCAGCAGTTCCATCTGCTCCTACGTGCTCAATTTTGGCCAGGAGGGCTGTCGAGCTCAGAAGAGACTTTCCTCTTTAAACAAGATATTCAAAATACGTCCCGAAGATGCTGAGATAGCGAGAGTGTAAAATCTATCAACTGCTAATTGCAGTAATGAAAATATGGTTTGATACTTCGGTTGAAAATGGTAAATTGTGTATCTTTTGTAAATTCACCCTCTCTCCTTTCTGTCTCTGGCTTTCCTGAATTGAATTGGAAATTCAGCCTTGTAAAGAGTTTCCAACGAGGTTCGTTAGGTTGATGTTTTAAAGCCAGCAAATTGAATCCAGATACCTGTCCTCCTCCAGAAATGCTTAGGAAGGGGAGAGGAAATGTATTCGATTTTGGTTTGTTTTTCTCTTTTGGTAAGCGTTTTGAAAATAGCATTCGCTGCTTTTGCCAAGCATTGGTTGGCAAAATTGGTTTTATTTTTGTCAGTCAACAAAACAGACACTTAGCAAACTGTTATCTTCGACAATGTCCCCATACGGAGAAATGCAAAATAATAAGCACGAGGAATAGATGTCAGCTCTAGGCAGACGACTGCGTTTCTCGGTAATCCAATATCATTTTAATATTGTGCTTTTAATTCAGTGCAGAGAAGGGTTTGATGGACACGGCACCGGCACTCCCGACTCCGAGGTCAGCAGTTAGTGGCACGTCAGAAATTATTTTTCCCAGACAAGCGTTAGCTGGAGCGCCAGCTCCTATTAAGGATATTGCGGCCTCTGAGGCTCAGCACGAGCGCACGGTGTTTTGTAGCCCTCGCTTTGCTCCTGCAGCAGCAAAACCAGAAGGTCTCTGGTTAACTTCTGACCATTGACATATTAAATGAAGATGCGCATTTGAGCAACATCAGTGATTTCAATTGACTCATCAATTGCCGTTGCGTAGCAGTCCTCATGTTTCACTTTAGTAACAAGCTGATCTGCCACATCTGATGCCAGCAATTCAGTCCTTCAAACAAATGACATGTTTGATAAAGAAATCTTTTTAAATTCATTATGCACTTCGGCTTTTGTCTTTCCTTTTAATACAGCATCTGTTGCAGCCGGGATACATTCCTTGATCGCTTCTGAGCCTGCAATTATTTTTATGCCTGCCCAGCGTCCCAGGGACGTGAAATGAAGCTGCTGTGGGATGCTGCTGAGCCCTGAAACTCTGCACAGACATTCAATTTAGTCTCTTGGAACAGACTGCCTTAAAGTAGTTTCATCAGTGCACACTCGTAATAAAAAGGCGACGCGAAGAAAGACACTCGACTGAAAGGCCCTGCTTTTTCTCTGGGAAGACAATAGGATATCAATGCCTCGATTTGTTTCATGGATTCCTCGCGCAGCCACTTATATGCAGCACAAGATCTGAATGTCTCAACTTTATCCTGGGCATTTTTTCCCGTGATGGAAAGGGGTAGAGTTAAGTTTATGTAACAATGCTGTATGCACTGCTAACGAGTTGGGATGGGGTCACACGTTTTTCAGTACGGAGTCAGTGCAGAAACAAATACGGGACTCGAGGAGCCGAGATGTGCAGGGACCCCCTGGTCTGGGGCACCGGGGGCTCCTGTACCACTGTAACCCCTGAGGAGAGGCCAAATGATCTCGGGGCCATGGGCCCAAAGGGCCTCTGCCCCCGGCTCCCGCGCGGCCCGGCCTGGCCTCGCTCAATAGCAGGGGCTGGAAGAAACGACAGACTTCGTGGGTGCCACAAAAGATTGCGTCACCGTTACTGATCCCCACTCGGCTCGTTACTCAGAATGCACCAAGCAGCTATATGGGTCAGACTGCTAAATTTGTAGACACGCAGTGTCAGGAAGCCTTTTTGTCAACTTCGTACCGTTTAGTATATTTGTCCTCAAGTTCAAAGCAATCCTGGCCTCAGACTTGTGATATTTTCTGCCCTTTCCCCTCTCTGTTGACTCAGACCTCTTCCCTTTGAGGTCAACATCAAAATAAAGATGTATGTTTCCTCCGCCTGGCCATGGCTCTGACTCTTTAGATCAGCAATCCTATAGTCCATATGTCTTCCCATCTGTCAACTGGCATTTGAAGCCAGCTTGCTCCTCTATTCTTTCAGACAAGTGTGAGAATCGGGAGGTTCTTTAATGACGGTTTCAGGCCTTAAAGCGTTTGCTAAGATACTACCTATTAAGATCCCTTGATGGCACCTTGAATAGAGATCAAAAGCAGCCGAGTTCACTCCACAAATTTAATTCCGTCAGTGAGTTGAGGGCAGCGAGCGAGGGCTGGGGAGGGCTCGCGAGGGCACCGCGCTCCTCTGCTCGGCAGACAGGCCCGGGAAGTCCCCGCGCTGGCGAGCGCAGTGGTGCACAGCGGGGTCCCCGGTATCCGACAGGAGCCTGGCACAGGGCGGGCCGTGTGCAGGGCTGCGCGCAGCCTGTGGGTGCCACCCGCGGGGCAGCCCCACGACACTCGCTGCCTTTTTGCACTACCGCATTGCAAACAAAACCCTGCGCGGTACAAAAGACTCTTGCCGTTAACAATCGCTACCAGACAATAATTTGTCTCTTGTTCTTTTGAGAGCTGCTCATAAGGGAAGCCTGTGTCCTGCTTCACCCCGGGACTGCGTTAAAGGCGGGCTGGAGAGGGGGCTGCCTTTGCTGTGCGCTCTCTGCAGCGAAACGGCTGCTCTCTTTCGGAGCATCGTTTGTCTTTCAAGCACTTCTGCTTTAATATTTGTTAGAAGTGGTATGAAGCTTGTGGAATGGTTGGGGAAGTGGCTGCTTTGGCGGTGCATTTCTGGCTGTTGTGAAAGTGTAGAAGTCATGGTCACGAAATCAAGCCCTGAAGCTGGAAGTCGGGGCCCGCGAGCTCGTGTGCATTGTGAGCTGCCTCTGGTACCTGGACGCCCACACTGAGAAGGGCAGCGGCGAGGACCCCCCGAGCCTCCCCAGGCTGTGCTAACAAATGCTGCTGGTTGTTTATGGTGTCTGGATGCCTGAGGAGGGCTCGAAAGCCCCAGGGTGCCCCAAAGCACTGAGGAAGGGTGTTAGAGTGCTGGCTGCCCAGTAAAACTTGACTTGCTGGAGTCAAGGACACCATATGGCCCTAGGAATGTGTGGAAACTTATTAGAGTGTGAGCATGAACCTGAAGGGCAGCTCTTGGGCCTCAGTGTTCACGGGCTTCAGTCTTAGCATCACTTTTGCTCCCAGAGAAACAAAACAACAAAACCAGCCTCCCTGGCTGCTTGCTCTCGACTCCATTGTTTTTGTCTCCATCTCCATCGCTTTGACTCAAGTCGTTAGTCAAAATTCGGGGCATGCAGGTTGCTTGCTGCCAAGAGGAGAAGGAGGAGGAACAAAAAGGATACAGCTCTACATCTTCACCAGAAAGATGGAGCAGCTCCTGGACCCTGCATTACGTCTAACGTCAGGAGTCAGACTTACTTAAGGTGACACCGTCTTCCTGTTCTTCCAGGTCTGTACTCTAGTGATCCCATTTGTCTTTACCCGCCCTTCCTTCCCTGTATTTTCTGCCCCTTTTTATACAATGCTCAGCCAAGTTTGTCTTCATCTTACTAATATTTTTAATGCAAGTCCCCATAAGCCTTTTTAGGGGGTAGTGGTGATGGTGATGTGTACTTGTCATTGAAGCAGGAGCCACTATTGAGTTGAACAAAATAGGATGAATGCTGTATAAAAGCCTTCAGAGAGCTGTGAAATCTCCATCCTCTCTTCCTTGGTCTCCTGGGAACATTCGCACAAAGAGTATTTTTAATGTGAAGCAAAAAGGATTCTGACGAATGCTCATTAACATTTTTGTTTCAGTAAAGATATATACATGATTATCACAAGCTTGCATTAAACATGCAGTCAGTAAAGCCCTTAGATGTATACTTACTTTTATGTCTGTGCTTATTTTTTCCTGCTGGCCCCTGCATTGCTGCAAACAGGTATTTGATGGAGCTACCCAGGTCTGACGCAGTGTGCTGTGATACAGATCTTCAACCTTACTGTGTAATATTGGGAATTGTGAAGAGCAAATGCTCCCATTTCATCCTACCAATAGATGGGCTGAAACGCACACCCATAAACCGTTTGTAGCAGCGCTGTGAATAACCCGCTGTAACAGCGGGGTTTGGCCAAAGAGAGTCTGCAAAGAGAAGCAACGTCAGAGCCATCGCATACAGCGTCTAGCTTGTCTTCATCATAACCATTTTTAGGGCAAGCCCATCTGGGAATCATCAGACACAAGGATCGCTTCTCTGTTGCCATGTTAGGAGCTCCAGTCTCATAACGCAGACCTGATCTGGATTAAGTCTTTGTAGACACTGGCTGTATCCACCAGGCCCCTGCTCTGAGCTGGCTAAACCCAGGCCAGCCTTGGTCAAGACGAGTCCACAGTCCTGAGTCTCAGCTAGGAGTCTTGCAGGAGAACGTGGCCTCTCTGGTGCCTGCTCCTGCAGATGTTGCCTTGTGTGTTCAACATGCCTTGCTGTGAATGCCCATGGAAAGCAGAGTGCTGGATGTGCTCAGCTCTCTCATGAGGCACTGCCCAAGCAGGTTAAAGGTCCCTGGACTGACTTGGGATCAAAGATCTCCCATGTGAGCAAAAGATCCTTTTGTTGTTGGGGGGATGTACTGGGCAGTGGAGATAACCGGACATGATAGAAGAGTTTCCAGATTTTGCTGGAGTTCTCAAATCTTGTCACAGGGGGAATAACACACTTATTTTTCATGCAGCATCCATTCTTCCAATGACTGTAGCCCACTTTCTTTGCTCCTCTTTCCGTATGAAAGCTCCATTTATTTCTAGAAGCTTTTGGGATAGAAGAAGGCAGTCTCGCAGTTAGAAACAAAAAGAAGGGTGCATGAATCTAGCCATTTCTCTTCGGAGAACCCAGAAATGTTCTGAGGAGGATGGTGATGAAGTGTCATTTTGACACATGCGAAGCATACTGAAACCATGACACTGTCACCAGTGGATTGGAAGTTATGTCACTGTGCAGTGGCTGTTTTGCTAAACTCATGAATTTAATAATAAATATAAACAAACTCTCTGGGTTAGATCCATCATGTACTCGGAAGCCCAGACGTCTCTCTGCGGAAGGGTCTGATCCTTAAATGC
This sequence comes from Rhynchotus rufescens, assembly GCA_032273925.1. Taxonomy (NCBI): domain Eukaryota; kingdom Metazoa; phylum Chordata; class Aves; order Tinamiformes; family Tinamidae; genus Rhynchotus; species Rhynchotus rufescens. Next base: position 14,372 of record JAVCKT010024137.1, read on the forward strand.
AGCAATTTCTGTGTTTTACACATACAGTTGAGAGGCAGGGGCCTGGCTCAAGGACGGCCGTGACTGCTGTGCCTGGGTGCTACAACCAAACAAGACGATCGTGGTGGTGACCAGACACCAGCTCTGCACACTCGGAGAGGGCGCGCAGCAGAGCCAGGCGCCCGGGACCTGGACACAAATACTGATCCAAGCAGGCCC
>JAVCKT010024140.1:0-30710 GCA_032273925.1 Rhynchotus rufescens
CTTCCGTCCTTCCGTCCTTCCTTCCTTCCTTCCGTCCTTCCTTCCTTCTCTCTCCGTCCTGCCTTCCTCTCTCTCTCTCCTTTCTCTTTCCTTTCTCTCTCTTGCTCTCTCTTCTTTCTTCTTTTTTATCTCCTCCTCTTCCTCTTTTTCTCTCTTTCTCTCTTTTCTCCTAGCGGAAACAAGAAAAATGATAGAAAGGTTGATTAACTTTGATGGTGGAAGGTAAGGAGTGTCCTGTAGCCAGGTTTAATCCCAGCTGACATCCAGGTTTGTACTAACTGCCTTCAATTTTTCAGCCAGAGAACCAAGTCCTGCTGGTTGCTCATGCTGAGGATGGCAGGTTGAGGTGGTTTGACTGGTTACTAATTCTCCTCCCAGCCCACAGGGACTTAGCTAAATCGCGTCTGCTTGCTGGAGCCTAATTCACAGTTCAGGACTAAGCTGCTGTCTAGGCCATTTCCGTGGATGGGTTGCTGGGGCTCTGGTGCTCCCAGCAAACCGCAGAAGGCTCCTGACAGTGAGGCGTTCACAGGCAGCCTGACCTTATCCTACTCCCAGTGTGAGTGCCCTCTCTGACAGAGACGCGAAAGCCGAGGGACAGAGAGAAAGAGAGAGGGTATGGGAGAGGGCAGGAGAGAGAGGGGGAACTAGGAAAAAAAAAAGTTTAAAATGAAGACTTACAAAGAGTCTTTTACTGAGGAGTCTTGGGCTTGGCATAACACTGAAGGTTACGAGTGAGGCACCAGCAGAAGTATACAGGCAGGTTAATGTCCCTAAAATAAAATGAGAGCCAGTAATAACAGGGTCCTACAAATAGTAAGCTACAGCTGGTCAGAAAGTCTGTGCAGTAACACACCATTAGATTTAGCAATCATTGTATATACAGCAACATGTCCCTGCTTCCCCACAGGCACCGGGAATGTGCAGAGAAGACTTTCTCTCCAAATGATAATCCAGTTTATGTCACTGGGGAGTCAGGACAACCTAAATATTTAAAGTCATTCTTTGTGTCCTTAACTGCTGGGATCAGACTGAGTGCAAGGCAATGAGGGCCAGCCCTGGAGACAGGGCTTAAAGCCTGGGAAGTGGAGGGTGGTTTTCTGTATGGGTACGATCTCCTGTACATGGCATCACTCCAGAGGCTTCTATGAGGAAGGGAGAGAAACTCAAAATTTTGGCCATTAAGGTAATGTAATCAAGTTTTGTGAATGTGGCGAGACAGTGGTTAGGACAGAGGTTACCCTTTCTTGCCATTTGTGCTTTGCAGGCACAAATGAATTTTTTCTTTAACAAGCAAAAAAAAACTAGAACATACTTGTAAAGGTAGTTAATACTGCCTTTTTTTTTTTTTTTTAACAAAGTCTTTCTTCTATGGATTTTGAGTACTTCCCTATTTTTCTCCCTAATATTTTCATTTTCCTCCTAATACAATGTGCATATGCACAAATATTTCCTCAAGAATCATAATCTGATATCCATCTACAATTTTGGGAAAAGGGCAACTGTTTCACTCCTCCTTTCTGACATTTTATTATGGTGAATGAACAGAAAATAATCACCTGAACATGAAATACTGTGCTTGAAAAATTTCATGTGGATCTAAAATTTTAGGGAGCACAGGAATGAAACAGTAATTTCTACACTTGCACACAAGTATCCATCTAGCAGGGACTATGGAGGCCCTGAGAACTTGAGACCTGATCTCTGGGCTCCATGTTCTCCACCAAATCACAGAAAGACACTGAATGTGTCAGAAGAAGCAAAAATAAAATAATACTAACTCAAGTAATTCCATCAAGGACTGGTCAAAAGCAAGGGGAAAGGGCAATGCTGGACTGGTTGGGCAGTGGCAAGCAACACCTGGGTTAGAGCAAATCCTTACGTGGTATGGCCATTGGTAATTTCTTGCAGAATAAAGGACATTTTTTTTTTCTGAGAGGCCTAACTACTCAGCAAAATAAAATTAGTCTCTTTTTCTTGGCATGGACAATCTTTGTAGGACCTTCTTGGACCCAAGACTGAAGTGCCTTGAAAGGTCATAAGCAAACAAACAATCTATCAGGCAGTGAGAATGGAGAAGACGTCAGTCCATGAACAACCATCTCACTGACCCTCTGGGGAATAAAAGAAGCTTCAGCAGTAAAATGGATTTATAGTTTACACAGTTAAAATAAAAATAAAAATAATAAAAAAAAAACAAGGAAATCATTTATGTCCTGTAATCCAAGACCCTTTTTTTTTTTTTTTAAAGGATATATAAATTTGTACCAGTAGGAAGTAAGAGGGTTAATGTTGGGGGTAGGCATATGTGTTTGCTGTGGATAAGATGCATTTGTTTTTTTTAAAAAAAAGAAGGAACAGCTACAATCTCATTTTGGAAGGATCTCCACCCTAAGACAGTATAATACGTGCTTGCTTTGTGTACAGCTCTGGACAAAATGCACTCATCGAGTAGAGACAGTGCAGTCTGAAAAGAGGATATCTGGCTTCATTTGTTCCCTGAAAGGATCTTCATTCCTCTTGGTACTTTCTGGCTGTTCTTCTGTTTGTCTGAATGCAGAAAGCACTGAGACGAGGAGCTGGGGCTAGGATGTGATGCTGCATCTATTTTTAAAGCTTGACAACTGCAGACCAAGCGATCACTGCTCCAAGTCCTGAATTGCCTACTAATCTACTGCCTCTCTTGGGTCGGTTCCCACTGCTGCTGGTTTTAAACCCTTGTAATGCCACTGATTTCAGTGGAGCTAATCTGAAAGGTACACATGTGGGAGATAAGAATCACTTCACTCCCATGCTGAATGACATGGCCTGCACTTTAGAGTTGGCAAATGTGTATGTTTAGTGGCACCACCACACACTTGGGATAGTAGATGTTGAAATTACATTAATCTGAATCGAATATTCCAAGCAAAACTGCTGCCAAAACACACACCCGTTTTGGTAGCAGGGATGGACGGAAGCCAGCGCTCCTCCTTCAGCCCCCTACAAAGAGTTCATGCAGAGTCTTAAAAAAGTTACTGAATGCATAAGCGGGGGAATGTCATCGTCACCTGACAGTAATGATCACATTTCATGGTAAATAATTACCAGCTCCCAATTACAAATGTGAACTTCTTAAACTGCCATAATTCACAGCAACATGCGTGCTGCCTCCAGCCATAAATCACAATTTTTGCTAGGGTGTGGGTGAAAGAGCCATCTGTGCTGATTTGCAGCAAAACCTCCAAAAAAGCCAGATTTATCAATATTGTCTTCATTTTTCTGCCCATTACTTCTGTCTCGAGCTCTTCTGAATGATCCTCCTCATTCTCCTTCCCAGCAAAGTCAGGTCTTCCAGATTGCGTGCCTGTCCTTTTTAGTTGCACAGACCCAGGGACCTGCTCAGCAGTTCCCTTTGCCTGCCTACAGCACAGGACTTTTTAATCCAAGTACATCTTTAAGCCAAGACCCAATTTAAGAAGGTGTTGATGTGTCTTGCTTGGTTTTCTGCAGCACAGCATCTCTTGTGAGCCTAGGGGACATTATTCTCTTTTTGCTGGGCGGCACATCTCGCAGCAAAGTGCCTCCTCGGTGAGCAGGCAGAGCAGCAAAACTCCTACCTTAGTGCTCACATCTCCGTCATGGTCCAAATGACTCATATCCAGCTGTTTCAGCATTCTCTCTCTCTCTCTTTTTTTTTTTTTTTTAAGCCAGCTCTTTTGGTGAGTAAAGCTTATGTAAGTAACCTAAAACCTCAGCATTTACAGTATGAAAGCACCGCAAGGGACCCCTCTCAGACTTTAAGCTTCTGTAGGATTTTATTTGGGGCATTTTATTTCAAAAATGTAATATCCTTTTCCATTTTTTAACTTTTCTTTGTTTTCTTTGAGGAATTAAAAAAGTAGAATTTGGATAGCAGTATACTATTCATGAAAATGAGCTTATCTCATTTGTGTAAGAAGGTCTGTCAACCTTGGTTAGAAAGTGGTAATTCTTAAAGGAGTCAGGTAAGGTTTTATATTATTATAGTCTCAAGTTATGAAATGCTTGAAGTTTTCAGGACTTTTAAACAAAAACTGAAAAAAAAATAGAATTTGCAGCTCAGGAAATTGGAGCATCTAAGCATCTAACCAACCACTGCCAGGGTTGGTTTAAAAAAAAAATCCAAAATAGTTCATCCTGTTTAGAGCTGTAAAACTTACAAAACGCATTAAGGGAGTGCTATTGAACTATGCTCCTTTCTATGTTTTACTACAACGGGTTCGGGTTCAATCCTAGCCCAAGAGCAGAGGCACACTGAAGTGCTGTGGTGCTGAACCAGGTCCTAAGTATCATTCTTTTTTTCTGGGTGTTTCATTTCTCTCTTTAATTCCTGCTCCTTGGAATGATGGTGGGATACAGTACACACAAAACTCCTTTAAGAATAACTCAGTTACACTAGTGGAAGACGTGGTCATTTAGACTGAGGTAAATCTGCTCTGTATCAACTTAGTTTTAAATCATTTCCTGATCAGATTAAGCTAAATCAATATAGACCAACCTTTAAATAGATTCCTGTGTTTCCACTGTCTTAACTAATTTGATTTTCAAACACACCTTTAATTAAAACAGTGCATTTCTGAGCATGGAAAAGGCTTTGCAAGGATGATTGTTTGGCTGTGATAATCAGCTAGAATTTTACTATGTTGTTGTGTTAATGGCGGCCTGTAAAACACAGTGAAAAAAACGTTGTGTCTAAGAAGTATGACAGTCTGTGAGACTTTAGAAAAGCCTATCTTTCCCTCAGGACCTGGAGCAGTCCAGATGTGGGAAGATAGTTGTGGTCTACTGAACGGCATTTAACACAAGGAAAATGTGTTTATTTTCTGAAGAAAGCTGCTCTTCACAGAATAGATAGCAGTGGGAGAAAGTGTTTGTATCTGTTGCTTGGGTAGTGTAGGGGGTGTTTAGATGCTGTTTTTATTCTCTTTGTTCTGAATAGCTTTCACTATTGTATTAGAAGTGTAAAGGGAAATTCTTTAATGGCAATTCTCGCAATGGTTTTGCATCATGGAGAAGTATCTCTTAATGAAAGTGCTGCAGCTTTACCTCAAGAGAACACCTGAAATTTGTAGCTTATCCTAGGGCTAGAATTATAACTTTATTTATTTATTTTTTTTGCAATCTGCATAAACCTGCTTGTGCACACCCTGCTAGTCACACAAATTATGAGCTTGACTTAGATTCAGAAATCACACAGTATTTTTGGTTAGCAGTACCATATTATTAGAAATGTACATTTTCCTGCAAAGAGTTGATGATCAAGAAAATAAGCTATCTGAGAAGAGTGTGTTTCATTATTGTCACTCTGCTAGAAGCACACTGAAACTCAGGGAAGCTCTGAGTTGAACCCACCTTTCCTAGGTGTCTTGTACATCACCAAAATTGGGACCACAAAAAGAAAAAGCCACAAGGAGAGGCAGGTGGGAATAAAGACCAGTAAGGAGGGAGTTGTTCGGATTCAGTGTTTCCTCTCTCACTCTGCTAGTTCTGTGGGAAATTGAAGTCCTTCAAAACTGAACACATCTGCTTGAGTAAGGTGTCTACTTCTTCCTTAGGGAACTGGAGAGCCAACAGGAAGCATTTTTTGTCTCCAGATACTTAGGATTCAAATTACCCAGCCCTCTTATGAGGGCAAGGCAATAGCATGTATTAAGTATGAATTAACTGTAAGTTTTAAGTGCCTTGTATCTGGTTCTGTTGTCTTTTATGTCCTGTTTGATGTGTTTGATATGATGAACATTATGAAACTAACCAGGAGGTAGAAAAGAAACCATCTTTTCCATAGCATAACATTTTGATAATTTTTTGTCACAGTTTTAGATGCCTATAAAAAAAAAGCAGAGTCCAGGCAGGCAGGCAGAGATGTGCAGATTTAGTGATTTTGCAAAGTGTCTGTCAAGAGAAAGAGGGAAGAAGTGACTTGTTCCTGTGTTACCTTGTCAGGTCCTGGCCCTATCTGACTTGTGGAGGATGAAATTGCTCTGTTTTGGGGAAGGAGAGGAGGATGGTTGGAGCTATTGTCCTTGCACTCTACTTGTTCTCTCCAGAGAGTTGTAGCAGAAAAGATAAATGTGTTAAATACATCCTGAGGGATAAAGCAGAAAAGCTAGGCAGAAGCCTTGCAAATGAGGTGAGAGATGTGGGTGGAAGGATATCACTGCTGGAAAGACATCACTGGCACGGGTCACCTAAAATGATGCACGTGTGTCTTGTGTGGTCTTCTATGCACATCCAAGGCTGAAGGACGAGGGTAGGAACGGCAGATGCAATCTTCCATCTCAGAAGAGCAGGCAATGAATCAGCAGCTGAGGGTAGTGCCATGCAACTAGCCCTGACTGAACTTTGTTGCAGCTAGTCCTGACTAAGTTTGGTTCTGCTTGGGCTAGTTTGCTAGTAGCTAATGCAGATATTGCTCCACGTGGCAGATAGACACCTCGCTCTCTGCCTGAGGAAACTGAAGAGGGCTATTGGATCCAACATGCACCATGGCTTTGCAGTGGAAGATGCCCCAGAGTTTCAGTTTACACACTCGGATGGGACAAGAACTTTCTCTTAGCTTTAGCACAAGGCTTTGCTGTCTCCAGGCCAGTGTCACCCAGGAAGTGCTACGAGGCAGCCTGCAGCTGTTCTCCTTTTTTAATTACAGAGATGAGTTCACAGAGCCCCAAACCCCATCATGCAATGCCCTATGGTGACTAAGGGGTGTTTTCTCTCATCAAGATGAAACAGAACATATTGGAACCTGCAGCCTGGAGGCCTCCCAGATGCATATTGTAGCTGCTCTATTTAATTAATTCAAATTGGTTGGGACCCTGACAAGCTGCCAGTGTGCCTAACAGGCAACCATTGAACATGTCCTTGCTTAGAATACTTTTGTAGAGCATAAAAGAAGCTAAGAATGTGCAACCTGACACATTTTAACGACTTGCATCCCACCTTGTAATTTCTGTTTTTAAAACCTGGATGAGTCAGAAGAAGCATACAGAGAATTCAGCCGCTAGCACAAAGGAAGCACACCACCCAGGACCCCTTATTTTATTGCAGTCCTCAAAGTTGCTCTTAAAACCCAAAATCCCACTCTTCCCCATAGTGGGTTGTTATTGTTATTCACTATGCCAAGAGCCTCAGTGGATAACTGGGGCTGATTACTGTAAGGACCTTAGGACAGCTATGAGATCCTACCCCTGCCTTTTACTGCAGAAGAGCTGAATTAGGAAGATGAACAAAGGACAGAGTGAGAAACTTAGGCAAGGAGATACGGGCTGACTTCTGCAAGATCATGCAGCAAGCCAGCAGCACAGACAAAATTAGACATCAAATCTGAAGGATCAGATCTGGTGTAAGAGATTATCCATTCACTATTTGAGAAACAGACATGAAACTCCATTTAATGGGGATCAAATCTGCTCATGCACATGTTTGAGGAAGAGCAGAGTGAAATTCTATCTTTCAGCTGAAATATCCTCAGCTAATTATCCACCCTGACACTCCTGCTCATCCTGTCACAGGGCTTAATATATTACCGATATTCAAAATTGCACGGATGACTGAAAGTTAGACCAAATTTCATCTTTGTTAGTGACCCATAGAAAGTCTGGGTAGAGGAGATGTGAAAAAAGAATTGAGAAGCAATTTGCAATAGGGTTAATATTGCTGAATGTGGAGGTAAGGGCACAAAGTCTTGCTTTGCTAATTGCAGGTGACCTCCTAGGGAATAGTTATTGTTCCTCAAAGGCTTGATCCCAGTCATGAGTGGAGTCATGCAGTGGAGTTTTTTGTAGATTATGTATGACTGGGAGAGCGATGCAGTACTTGAGCAAAGGTGGCTGTGTTATGGTGAGAGCCGGAGAAAGGTGAAGATCTAAAGCTTCCCTGTGAACAGCTGGAAGGAAACAGTAGGATCTGCAGATATCACTTAAGGAAGGTAAGACTTAGGAAGATCATCCACAGGGCATGTGAGGGATGAAAAAAAAAAAAGTGTTTTGGAAAAAAACAAGAGTCATAGTCACCACTAGAACGGGATAACAAACAGGACATTCTTCCTCTGTTAGGTGATATTTTGATGGATAAAACATCTGTGCCCAGTGCACGCAGAAGGTTGCAAAGATAATACTGGAGCAATCTACAGAGCAGTGAGTTCACACGCACAGAGACATTCAGCTCCTCACCAACAACACACCCACATAATTCTTGCAAACTTCTGAATGGAAACTTTCCAAAAACAATACCACAAAATACATCTCTGCCCTTCTTTTTGTGATAGGCAGTGGTGTAGTTAAGGGTAGACTTGGTTAGACAGAGTATAATCACTTTTTATTTTTGGAGGCAAAAGTTTGTCCACTTTTTGGCAGCTATAAGTGTGGGTACACCAGGAAAAAAAAAAACTCCACACAACAGCCTTGTTTACCTTACATAGCTTCCAACCCTTTCACTTACTGAAACTGCCCCCAAGATGATATCCTTTATGTACCCCATGGTATGCGCAATGGTGTTGTGATAGAATTCTTGATAATATCTCAGCCACTCAATGAATCAGACATTGTCTTCCGCACAATTGTCTGGGACGCTAATTAAATGAAACAAAAGAAAGCTAGAACTTCAACTATGGGCTGCTTTTTTTTTTTTTTTCCTTGCAAGACCTATTCTTGTCTGTATTGAGGGCTGTGGGATCTCTGAGTCGACTCCTGTCTGACTTGTCCCCCACTGCAAAGCATGAAACATCATCACTCTTCACATAAGTCCTTCTTCATGGTTCAAGTTTCAGCAATCTTCAGCCACATTGACGTAGATGTGTAAGTGACAAAAGCACTGTGGTAAGTCTTATCTGGCAGCTAGCTGTCTGAAAGGGACCAAAATGGAACAGGCAATTTGCTGTATCTATGCTGGATTGCTGTCTAATTCTCAGATTTTCAAAAGCAGCTGCCCAGTAAGAAATTTTCAGAAATTTCAGGTACCAAAAAATGCTCTGATTTTTACTGTGGTAAACATCCTCTACCGTTTGTTCTCCTCTATCAATGCAAGAAAAAGCAGAGATAGGAGAGCAGCAGACTCTCCTAGTCTGCTACTAGTGATCAATGTCCAAAAATTCGTAAATGTAAATAACAATAACATAAAATTACAGACTAAGAAAATATTTATATTTCATGAGGAGGAGAGTGTACTAAAATTGTTTAGCATTTGGACAGCTTTATTCAAAAGCCAGAAAATGCCAGTTGATACCACTTTTTTTCCCTATCTTTTGTTTTGCATAGCCAGCATGGTGTAAATGTATGGTTAGAAAGGTTTTTTTTTCCAGTAAACAACTCTTTTCAGAGATATTTTTAAAAAAGTATGTCTCTAGAATCACTTGCTTTTACTATAATTGGAATCATCTTTCTAAGGCTACTTGTCACTAGTGACAAGCACCTAATTTTTATATTCCCTGACTCCATATGATTTAGTTAAATTTAATGTTTCAGGAACATGGATTTTTTTCCCTCAAAACTATATATTTTTTATTATTAAGCAAAAGAAGGGCATGGGAAATAGCTAGATCTATTGTTTGGAACTTTAATTTTGCGAAGTTTTGGCGATGTGTGGCAGAAAGGTTTCAAAGTTTGTTAAGGCATCTTCTGCAATCCTATAAAAAATGTGAGGACCCAATACCTTGGGACTGATCCCTCTGGGTGAAGAAAACTGGAAGAGATTTAGGCCCAATGCCCTATTTGGATTATGTCCATAGATTCTCAAAGTTCAGGAAAGTTCTAATCCATGACTGAGTTTAGATAAAAGAGGTTAGTTTCAAAACTTATTTGTGGAATTAATTCAAAACTTACTTGTGGACCCAAGTCCACACTCCTCCACAGTTTTTTGGGGGCTGAATAGTTCTGCTCCTAAATATCCAGGAAGAGGCTCAGTGGAGAATTCAAATTACAGGAATTACATGATGGTGTAATGTGTTTATCTTTTTCTACTTGCTCCATGTTTATTTAAAAAGCACCTATCAGGATGACTCCACGCACTTGGGTAATTATTTAAAATATTCACATCTATGGATAAAATTCCGAGATATCTTGATTTGCTGTACTGCAACAGTTCCTCTGTCAAAGCAATAGCCTCCCTCAACTTGCCATTTTGATTTGCTCAACTTGTCATCTGCAATAAAAAATAAGAAAATAGATACATCTTGCCAAGATACCTGCAAGTCAGTAAATCTGAGCTTTTTTGTACAAAGAGGGTGGAACTTATTCCAGAGTGGAGGACCCTGTAGTGGGGAAATAACTGAGAGCTTCCTTCCTGAACAAAGGATCTTTTAGTGCAGGATTACACCCATGGCAATATCATGTGTGGGAGGAAGATCTCTTGAAGAGCCACAAGCCAAGCATAGGGACTAAGACCATGTATTCCACTTTGACACGTTATATTCTGACTTATGTTCCAGTGGTTGTAAAACACCAGTCTTTTGGAGGTTTTCCACACTGGAAAATTGCATCATGATAAAACACAACCCCAAGGAATCTTGGTAACTAAGACAATGCTAAACATGCTGCTAAACACTGAAGACAGACAGGGACTGTTGTGTTTAACATCACATCAGCTGGTTGTGGTTAAGCCCAAGGGCTGACCAGCTGCCACAATGTTAAACATGATGGTGTCTTCCTGTGCTGAATATTCAACAGCGTGTTAGTGGCCATAACTCTCGAGGGTCTTTTTCTAGCATGATCTAGTTTTCCAGCACTGGCAAACATTATGCTGATATGTGTGTCTGTTGTGAAGTAGCAGAATAACCAGATTAGGACAGTTTCAATTTTACTCGGATTTATGTGAGGGACTTAACTCCCCTAGCTGAGCTCCTGATGAGGGCAAGCGCAAACACCACGTTAGTTCATGGCTTTCCTTTATTCCTGCGTATTTGTCCCCCAAGTACCTGGAGATGTATCACATTAGACCATTGGTGGAAATAGCAGTAAAAATGGCACCTGGAAAAGCCTTGTTTTTTTGCAGAGGTCTTATCCTAGCACAGGAGAAAGAGGAGGTATGTGTTTGAACAGTGTTTGTGTTCCAGAAAGATGGTAAGCATCTGCTTTCCTTCAAGTGACCGGGCATGATGTATTGGAAGTACTCTCAGCTCTGCAATGTAAAAAGGATAACACAAAGTTAACTCTACTAATGGATCAGTTCCAGAACTATTTCAGCCCCAAGAAACATATGACGTTTAGATGTCTCTTTTTATTTATTACCAGATATCAGACTCCTGCAGAAACAATAGATCAGAGCGTGAACGGTCTAAAAGTTAAGGCCAAGTTTGTGAGTTTGGGCAGCTTGATGCATGACAAACTCCCCATAAGACTATTGGGTTTACCAGATATTTGACTTTTGAAAGGAAAAATAAAATAATATAACAAGTGAAATCAGTGCTTTCCCTGAAAATGCAAAAGAAATATAATTACACGTCTGGCTAATGGTAGGAAATGGAAACCTAGGTAAGTACTACTAAATATGTAATCTGAGATATTAGATAATCAAGTGTGGAAAAAATAATTAGGCATTTTTTGGGGGTAATAAGAAGTAGAACTTAGCTCTTCATTCAGACAACTAGATGTAGATGGCTCCATGTGAGCAAGGTGTCCAAACTCTCATTGCACACACTGGAAACCTAGTCAATATGCTGGTCATCAGTACTGAGAGAGCAATGCAGCTGGCAGAATGTAGATGTTTATGTTAGAAAGAGCACAAATGGTCTCCAGGCTATGAAGATCAATTTTTTAGTACTGACTGAATCAATACTTACTAAATGGACGTTTGTACCCGAATGTAAATATAGACAGATACTTGTTTTTCTATATGAGAAAGTGTTCTGCTTTCAGGAAGACTACTGGCCAGGCGAAAGACTGTCATCTATGCTGCTCTCCTCCCTGCTGTGTCCTTTTGGTTTTGACCTTGCAAGGTGCAGGCTGTTGCAAGAGGCAAACTGGCTGCTTTGGATATGACGTCTGGCCGAGACACAAGTGTTGCTCGGAAGGCAATGGGCTAAGCTGAAAAAAAATAACTAGTCAGTTCTCACTGAAACTTTGGCATGGGTAGAACACTGTTCTGGATCTTTCTCCTCACCATATCACACTGATTTCCAGATCACTGAAATCGTGGTTTCAGCTGCACTACTCACAGATTTGAAGCTGCTGGGGCTGAATATCTTTGAGACCTTCTGTTATAAGGGAGAAATACACTGGTGAGCATTGAGAGTATGTCCTGAAGAAACTATATTAAAATGAATATGCAATATATTAGTTATGACAGTTTTCTGTTCTTAGTTTTCTTTTATTTATATTTTAATAAGCTTCTTTTTTTCTATCACTTTCTATAAATTTTGAATTGGTAAAAGAAAAGCAGGCAGTAAAAGTGTTGATAGTGAACCACTTGACTACAAAAGAGAGATTTATAAGATATAAAGATTGAGCCTGGTTGCAGAAACAGAGAAACATATAAGGGGAGCAAAGGAGGACTCAAGAAGTGGGGAATGAGTAAAGAAAAGGCTGAGAGCATTCAAAAGAGAGAACAGGGAAATTGAGATTTTCATGAACTCTATCTGACATCCATCTCCACTTGCACACGAGCCCAGATCCTTCTAAGTAAAATAGCTTGCGTTCTGGTGATCTGATTTCATATATGACCATCAGCGTCTTCCCCAGCAGCATGTACCAGGTGAGCTTTCCTCCAGCTCTGTGGTATTCCTAACACGTAGTTGGTCTCAAGAGATTTTCCTCTTCCTCCAAGTACTGCTGCTTAACACTTCCACAGACCTTTCACCATCACTGCAGGCCCTAAGAGCATGTAGGCATCTTCCCCATTGGGCTGGCAGCTGACCTTTTATCCAGTCTTTCACTGGACAAACTGCTCCTCAAAACTTCCACTTGGACTAATATAGAAAGGGAGATGAAATCCAAACATCTTAAAAGTCTGAACAATATGTGAAAACATGGATATGGAGCAGTTTCAGGCAAAACAGAGAAGTAATTGAGAGTATTGTTGGCAGTGGAGAGGATGAAGAAGGCCCTGACCACAGAGATTTTGCACAGAGGAGAGTGACAGGATTGGATGAGAAGAGAGGAGAGCAGAAGGACAGTAACAAGACAGCCCAGGATGATGAGCATATATTTCAAAAATGAGAGTTTAGAAAACATGGGAGAATGAAGAGGACACAGAGAGGAAAAGAGCTGTTTTTGCCAGCTAGCCTGAGGGAGCTGCAAGATATTAATGAGGTGTTATCAAAGAGATGTGAACCTTAGCCAAGGGGAATTGACTTAGGGTGGAAAAGATTTAGGAGTCATCAGCATAAAGATGATAAAAGAGGTGGTGGGAGCTGTTGTGGTGTCCCACAAGGAAAGAGCATTAGAGAGAGAGGGAAGGGAAAATAGAGGATCACAGAAAAGCTACTGGACATGCCAGTTGCAGAAGAAGGAGGTTGATAGAGACCTCTGAGAAGCTGAAACAGGTAGAAAAAAAGGAAGAAAAGAAAGAAGATAAGAAGGAAATAAAAAAGAAATGAAAAAAGGAAGGAATGTCGTATTCATACAAACAATTGCTAAAATATACAGATCCAAGGATGGTCTTCAATAAAATTTGACATCCATCTGAGAGTTTCCAATACCTAGGGGTGAGCCACAGAAGTAACAGACATAAAGCTTAGGTCAGGCTGCTTGCTACAGACAAAGATCTGAATATTGTGACTTTAGGATGATTCAGAGATCACTAAACATGCAGAGCACTGGTAAACGCTGAATATGAAATAGGAGCACAAAGGAGATGTAGTACATATCAACAACTTTCACTATGTCAAAGAAATAATGGTGGCATTGGTGAGATTACAGAAGCCCTCTCCTAAGCAGACTGAGCAATACCTTTGACGATACTCCCTGCTTCGAGGATGCTCCTACTTCAAGGGTGCTCCTCACCAAACGGGCAGCAAGATTGCTGGTGGATTATGTGTTGTCACTGCCAATTGACTTCAGTACGGCAAGAGTATCACTTCTAAATTTGTTGACTAAAATGGCTCATTTTTAATTTGACCTAAATTCCATTGCAGCCCTTAGCTGAGGGTTTCCCATTTTGCTTAGCCTTTAAAGTGCCCTCGTCAAAGGGATATGGGGACTAAGACAAAGTTCAGGTGAGATTAATCAGGGCCGAAGGTACCACTGTGTGAAGCAGTCTGAGTCTGATTTTCACCTTAACACAGTCCACGGACAGATCTGGTTGTGCAACCACAGCCTCTCAGGGCTTCAAAGGAGGCAGGCATTCCCCAACCAGAAGTGGCAACAGCAACCTCTCTGCTCCTTGCATACTTGGGGTCCTGGTTTCCTGTATCCATGGTATGAGGGAGAGTAAAATGGTTATTTATTATTACTATTGCCATAGTACTTTTAGAACGCTTCAACCTCACTGTGGTATTCTGATCTCTTAAGATAAAATTATTCTGCAGCGTATAAAGAGACTATGTCACAGGGTCACTGTGCTCTGGAAGAAGTGCATCCCAGCAACTGGGGATTTTGTGTTTAGAAAGCCATAGAGTTGTGAAAACCCTCCTTGTCTAGCCCCCAAATTATCCTGTCTAATGGGATAGCAGAGTAAGCAAGAAAAACTGTTGAAGGATTTACTTGGTGAGCCAAAAAAGCCTGTAAGTAATTAACTAGTGTTTTGCCTTGCTGAACTTTCACAGCACTGCCAGTGATAACCAAATGGGACTTGTGATGCACAGGTTCATGGAAAAAGCAATCTGGACTCATCATTTCTTAGTTAAAACAAATCTCTTAAGCCCCAAGTGGTTAAAGATGTCAAAGTTAAGGTGCTAGTAAAAAGAGAGTGCCAAAAGCAAAGTCATTGCCCATTTTCTTTGATATTATAATAATAAAACTACAGAGTGATCTGATAGTATGTACAATAGGAGCCACATTGTGTTCCAATGAGATGTAAAGCTGTGGGACAAAACTGCAGGAGATACAGGAAAGGTCACTGCCATGAGGGAAGCATTTGTGCTCAGATTATTGGGTGAGGATGCTGATCACACTGTGAGTAGGAAGCAACAAACTGGTTAAGCCAAGGGTGTTCACACTTTTATTTGCAAGGCTAAAAAAACAAGGAAATTTTATATTCAGGTTCATTTTTAATTTGATTCCTAGAATTCAAGGATCTATAAGGTTTGGTACTTTTCGTTGGATGAAAACTGGGACTTGCATGGGTTTTACACAAGATTTCTATTGGTATCTCTGCTTTAAAACTAAAGCAAGACATCACTCAAAACCATGCTAAAGTATTTAAGTACTTTTCCCACGTGCCATATATTGAGTTAAATAAATTACTAATTAGTGGACCAATATCCAAACATATAGGCAGTCATCTTCCAAGTTTAAGAAGCCCAGTGAAAGATGCTCATTTTTAAAATATTTTGTGACCATTCCAAACTGATGACTAGTGGGAACCTAATTCAATTATTCCCTCTCTTCAGGGGAACATCCCCAGACATTGGGATGTGTATGGTCTGACTCACCAGTGCAAGATGGCCAAATTTCTGAGCTGTATACAAAAATATGCAAATAGCCAAGAGTGAACTGATTTGTCAGAGGGCTGAGGGAAAGGAAGATCCAGGAATAATTCCTAGGCATGAGCTTCGCAGAGGTCCTGCCACAGACTCCACAGGCTGTCCGTAGTCTTGCAAACATGAGCTGGGGGCCAGGGCAGCCAGGAATGTTGGCCTGAGCTGCCCTCCTGCCTCACTTTTCTCTCAACTGGTCAAGCAAATTGATTCTGATCAATTGGACTGGTTGTCTGGACTGATTCTAGTGCTGACCATCCCCAGCTCCTGGTCACTTGATATAACCTCAGGGAAGAGAAGAACGTGAATTCTTTATAGAGATGTGTATCTTAAAAGCTAAAGAATACCCCTGCATCTCCGAGTGTATCATAAATAGCTCAGAGCATATTATAAGACAGGGGATGACACATGAAAATGCTATACAGCCCATCCACACCAGATTACCTAGTCTAAGAGGAAAGTCAAAAATGCCGAATATATGTAAGCATGGCTCTAAGAACATAAAGTGAGACTTTAACAGTGGAGGAAATGCAGCTTAGTGTCAGTGCTGACTGCAGAGCAGCAATCCTGGAGCAAGCACAGTTCTGATCTTATAGAGGTAAACGCTTCAATATGGGGCTGACCTGGCAAGCCCAAGTGTGGCTGCTGTGGGGCCATCCTGAGCACCTCTGCACCTGGCATGCTTCTTGCATGTTTGCAACACCACCTCACTGCAACCAAGTACAAACTACTTAGAGTGCATTGTCATTGCCATTGGAGTCCATCATTTGCAAAGAAAAAGGCCAGTTTTCTTCTTTGTATATATCTGCACTATACATTCGAGCAGTCTAAGGGGTTGTCCCCATTCCACATAGCCCTGTCTCTACAAGTGTGGATCAAAGTGTGGATTGTAGTGCTGGTGACGAAGGCTGCAAGCAGCATAAATCTGCAGTCCTGAAGATGCTTCGTTTTCAGACATGCATGCCAAGCAAGATCCAACCGTTCATGGTGTTAGATGGTTTTGGCTTGAAACACCAGATTTGTGCACACTTCTGTAATGGTGTGTGTTTGTTGTGGCCTTTCTAAGAGCTGCCACATCTGCTCAAGAACACTGAAAAGATCTTTTTTTTTTTTCCCTCTGTATTCAGTAGAGGTCTCTGAAGAGTACTTCTGTAAGTGTAAGGAGAATCATGCCTGGGAAGCCTGTAATTATCAGCTAAATAAATAATTTAATTAATACAAACTCTGGGCTAGATCCCAGCCTGACTTGGCAGTTTTATTTTGTTTCAGGGAGGTATAAAACAGTGCCAAAGCCCCCAGATCTAGCCTTTAGGGACTCTTCTTCTGTAAGAAAGTCCAGGTGTCACGTAGAGGGGAGGACCTAGCCCTGTAGGTTAGCAAAATACGTCAGAAATAACTGACCCAGCTGAATAGTTTTTTATTATTATTATTTCTATCTACTCAAGAGCTCAGCTCAGTTCCTCACCCCAATCTCCCTTCATCTTTTTTTCATCTTTTCATACCTCTATATTTCCTGCCTTTTGGCTAGGACCAGACATATGAGAGCCAAATGCTCTTATAACTGCTTTTGTGTTGGTTCCAGCCCAATTGGAAGCAGGAAATGCTAAAAATCTCATGAGTAAGCCTGTTCTCAGGAGACTTCTACTCCAATTTTGCAGATTCATGACTGTTTCATGCTTTGAATAAAGCTCAGAAATGCAAACAAAGCCAAATGCTACAGATATATAGGCATGAAACATGCAAGGAAGCCAACTGAGTTTTGCGTGTCTGCATCATCCCCTGATAGCTAGATGCTTGCTTGAAGCAGACTACTGCAGAATCTGTTTTAAGCCGAATCTAAAGCAATATTGTTTCTGCACATCTCCAGAAATTGCTCTACATTGTTTTCTCTGGGGGTTGAGGTTGATGGTTAAGTCACTTCTGTACCTGAGAAACTGTACCTGAGTCAAGAAGAAAACTGACTGTAGCATGCTCCACTTGCTCCTCTTTGAGTTTTTTGCTGTTTTACAATGCTGATGATTTCAGGCTGCAGTATACCTTCCTCTCAGTAACACTATTTTCACTGTGGATGTGGCAGATCCTGACTGTCCTGGATAGCGTGAGTAGCTGGAGGCATCACAATATGCTCAGTGGCACAGGTAACAATTCAAGATTGGGTACTTGTTCTAGGCATCAGATGGGCTCCACTGTCCCAAACACTGCTTAGCTTCCCTTTCCCAGAAAGTTGACAATTCAGGCTTCTTTACTTCTCCAAGGCTTGATTCCTACAGCTTCAATTGTCCCATCAAGGCCGTGTGTTTCGTCTCATTTGCACTTGTGCTCTTGCTGTATCATTGCATCAAGCCACTGCTGATCCTCTCTTCTATCTTTACTTCTCTATTCTGTATGTCCAATGAGAGATCCTACTTACCTGAACTGCAAATAAAGTTTCAGGCAGATTATACCTTTATGTCGGGAGCAGGAGAGACTTCAGCATTTGGGTAAACAGCTGCTCTACATGCTGATATTATTTTCAACACATATCTTCAAGCACTGCAGTTTGTTTAAAAGTCTACCAGCCTCACAGAGCCCACAAAGAAAGATACTCTTCCCTAGAATAGTTCATAAGAGAGGTCTCACTCTGTTGCTGTCCTGGTTATGTCGATACTGTGGAGGTTTTCATGTCGCAGCCACAAGGCCCTTAGGACACTGCCACTTGTGAGACCTTCTAGAATAAACCCACCCATAACCCATAGCACTTGCACACATGTCAAAAACCTTTTGTTTGAGTGTCCTGTGCTGCAAGTGATGTCCTGATACCCAACACTTGTGCATTATTATCTTGCTTTTCTCCTTTTTTTTTTTTTATTTTGTTTTGATTTCATTGTAGCCTTGTGATAGTGTGGAGGCTGTCCCTTAGTCCAGTATGAATAGTGTTTTGATGCTGTAGTACTGGAGAGTGTGTGTTTCCTGCCCTTGGGAATGGCAGGAGGTGTGTGGAGGGGTGCCTAGGAGGTGCTCTTTTTATCACCTGCTCCTTCCTAAGGGCCTGACAGCAGTTTTAAACTGATTTCTTCTGAGCAGAGCACTCAGAAATGACAGCTCTGCAAATACAGGTTCCTCTGCGCAGTGAACTGGAGCTCAGACTTGCCAATGGGAAGCATGTGTAGGGCAGTTCTTTTTGGCACTACTGTGCAAGTGGAAATTTCTACTGGTAAGTAAAAACAATAAAATCTTTTGGGTAAAGGAAGGGAAGAAAAAAGTCTGAGAATAACTTGGGAAGCCCACAGAGGAATGGAAAGGGAAGAGTGCTGAGTTCTCTTCATATCAATGTGATTTTTATCACCAGTGCACAAATAATCCCACATAATACTGCTGTCCTCACTGTGTGCTCAGCAAACAGCATGGGCACACAAGGATTTATGGACCTCAGCCACTGTCAGAGAACCAGGGAGATTTGCTTCATGAGGCCTATTTCTAGGGGGGGGAGAAAAAAAGCTGAGAATGTGTTTCTTTGCCTGCTCTGGAGCTGATCAGAAGAAACTTGTTTAATAAGACCATTATTTTGTATTGTTTGTGCAACATTAGCACGACATTAGCGTCTGTTGAAACTGGAGACCCATTTTAAGTGGCACCGTACCCAAACACAGCAAGAGACAGTAGTCTCTATGCTTATCAGCTGAACAGACGAGATCCTTTCCAAATGGAGAATTGATACACATAAATGATGAAGTAATCTGCCCCACAGATATTCAATATGCAAACGCAAGCATGACAGCCAGCTGCAATGCTGAAGCATGGTAAGAGATTTAACAACGGGAAAACAATAGGCATTGTATACTGCAGGGTTATAAAATACGACTGGATGAAAAAAAAATAAGGTTCTTTCCTTTTTTTCTCCCCTGAGAAATGATAGATTTTTGTCAGGCAAAATTCCGCTGAAAACTGGAATATATGCTGATTGGAATATCTTTTGTTTGGTGGCCTTCAATTATTTTAAGAACAAATATATATATTTTTTCTGGAAGCAGAAAAATCTCATGGAATTTTTTTATTTTTGACCAAAAAAGAAGTAATTTTTGCTGAAATTCCCCTTTGGTAGAAAATGTACAATGAGCCCTGGCACAAAGTACCTTATCATCGGTGCCTTCCTTCAGTTTCCTCTTTCATCTGTCTCTGTCCTAAAGTCTTGGGATCTCACCTGCACCATATTTTGGCCTTTATTTGAAGACTATCTTCTGCTCCTAACATGCTGTGACCAGCTCCAGCAGAAATCTTCCCGATCTGAGAGTTGGGATGCTGCTGGGAGCAGGTGGAGTAGAAGAGGGGAAGGAAGCAAGAAGCAAAGGGGGATTCAGCTCCCAACTTTTAAAGATTTGTCTAGCCTTAGTTACAAAAAAAAAAAAAAAAAAAAAAAAAAAAAAAACACTAAATTTTGGCCGTTGTGGTCATGGAGAAAAGCTAGAAAAATGTAGAAAAAATGTGAATCTCACAGTCTCAAAAACAATCCATCTGCAGATGAGGATTCCTGGTTTTCTGCTTCGTTTGTGATGCTTGAGGTTGAGGACCCTGCTCATGCCAGGTGTGCCATGAATCTCCCTGGATATCCCTGGAATTTCCTCCCAAGTCCTGGAGCTGTTGAACACCTGGCACCTGCCTCCAGGGCTGACCCTGGGCTTCTTCTCTTCTGCCTTCCAGTGGCAGAGAAGGAAAGTCCATAAGAATCTGCGTAGAAGTATGAAGAGAGGGGCAAGATATAAAGTTAAATGTAACTGAACAAGCAGGGATTATTTATTGCAGAAAAACATGGGCATGTCCAAAGACCATCAGTGCACATCAGGAAGGCTGTGTGGACGTCTCTGAGCCCACTAAAATATGTCTGTCCCTGAAGTGTGTTGCAGAAGTAGCAGCATGCAGTAGCTAGACATATTTTTAACCGTAGTACTGAGTATTCTGTAAACAGGCTCATATGCCAATACGCTTAACATGGTAAAAGATCTTCATTTTTAAACTTATTTGCATCAGCTGTTCTACTGTTACTTCTAGGTATATGTCACCAGACCCCATACCTGCAGTGATGTTGAAAAAATGAACAGAATATGTTTATAGATTTGCAAAAGTGAGCATTTCTTCTCTGCTGAAAAATGTTATTATTTAATTTTTAGAAACTCTGAGCACTTTATTGTCGAGATATCTAGGCCAAATATTCTTATCAAAATAAGTTTGCAAATTCTAACACATTAGAAGAATATTTCAATCAAAGCTAAGAGCAGATGTTGTGTGACATCAGCTCCATAAAGAAATGCACTCAGACTTTTCTTCTTTGTTGCCTGTTACTTTGTGAGATGTATACTACACCACAAAGTAATGAAAAGGCTATGCCAAATGTTAAAAAGAAAACTCTCAGCTTCAAATACTATATAAAAATGAAAACATAAACACAGTTTTTAGAAGGACATGTCTCCAAGGGGCAAACTGGGTGGCCCTATTGGTAAGAAAAGCCTCATTTCACGGGACATCTTTCACATACAGTTACTTGGAGGACAACACACATTGTTTGTAAATTAATTCCGTAGCAGAAAATGAGTTGAAAGGGTGAACACCACAAAAATGTTTTGCAAAGCTGCCTGCATCTTTTGAAGTGAAATCGGTTGAATAGTTATGGTAGCATGAAGGCTTGTTTGGTTGGAAAAGAGCAGTTCAGTGTATACTTGTGGAAATTCATAGCATCCCTGTCTCAGCGTTGCCTAAGGTTTTTATTTTCTTTTTCTCTTTTTCAGTTTGAAGGACTGAAATCCTTGCACAAAGGCCCTTTTACTGAGATGCCGGGTGAAAGCAGGATACGCCATCAGGGCAGGATGCTTTCTTAACGTGTGAGATTAGCATGTAGGCAGCACACAGTGAGCACTGTATTTATTCCCTGCGTGAATACTTCTTATGAACCATTGAAAATTAACTCTCAGAAAGGAGGAAAATTATTCATGTTAAGTTTGATGTCAGACCTCACTGCTCAGTTATTAGGGAATTTGCTTCAGGACAGTCATCTTAGGTCATAAACTGTTCTCAGTGTGAATTAATATACACCAGAAAGATTGTGAGCAATCTCTTTGACTAACTTACAAAACCTTCTACACTGAGGATTGCCATTTAAGTTAGTGGGTACTCAATGCAAGCAGGGACTAAATATGGAATTGGAACGCATGTGAGCAGCCGATATAGATATACTTAACACTGAATCCCTCTCTGAAAGGGCCGCTAAGCCAAGACCATCTGCATATCACTTCTTGGGCTGTGGGAGAGCTTGGAACATTTTTATTAAGTGTTTATCAAGGCATGATATAGACCATCTGCCTCATGTTATCACCTATCCTCCATTTGTGACCAAAAAGGTACACCTAATACCAAATGGCTCTTTTTTTTCTTGTAATAGGTTTAAAAGGCCTAAAATTTATATTACCTTGGACAGCAGGGACTTGCTTTTTTTTTTTTTTGGTATATTTTTTTTTCCAATAGCCTGTACCTTTTTAAAGATCATATTCATCAGCAGATGATAAAAACAGCCTGTACTTTCTTAGCTCATTTTGCTTGCAGAGTTAGCAAAGCTCTAAGCTTCCTCATGGAAGCTTTACTTCTGTGCTACAAAAGTTACCATGAAAGTACTACCTTAGCATCAGGAAAGTGTACCCATACATATATATATATATATATATATAAACATATATATATTCATATACACGGTGTGTACACACACGCACATATATAAATAAACTGTGCAGAAACTGTGCTGATTACAGCTGAACTGCAAGTAGCAATTCTGACAGGGAATCCCCCAGCCCCACCACATTACTGTGTACTACTAAAGTAGTAGATGAGTCAGTTTTCCCAGTAAACTGCACCAGAAAGCAATGACAGAGAGGAAAAGCAAGTCCCACTGCAAGGCGACTTTCATGCCTGTCTTTTCCTGTATGCATGTTAAGTATGTATTAATAAATGGAACATCAGCTACCAAGTTATTACTTAAGGGACCAGAGGTAAATTGTGTGGCTTACAATTGCCTTCCACTCAAACGGGAGACCCAGAGCATTTTCTGAGCTATTAATTTCACTAAAATTCTCAAGCAGGGAGTTAAAGTTTCACATGTTGCTTCAACAGAAAAAAAAGCTGCCGTTGGCCAGTGAATTCCCCAGGGATCTGCGGCGGGAACAGCAGCTCCTAGGAGATCACTAACCCTTTCGTGCCTGTTAAACCCATCACATGCTGGGGAAAATAACAGAAGGACAGATTGCATCAGGAGCTGCTCTTTCTATATATATATATATTAGAAAAAAGATACCAGTTTGGGCTATATGAGGAACTGTTTATTGGTTTGGCTGCTGAGACATAATTTTCTCCTGAGGGAAAAAAAAGGGATAAAGAGAGGCAGCAAAATTGGTTTAGCTTCACCTGGCATTTTCTTCCATTTTTTCCTAGCTGGAGTGAAAACCTACCACTGCTTTGGACTAAGTGGCAGATTTCACATGTGGTGAAAGGATGTTGACCCCTTTTATACTGTAAAGAGCAAACTGAAGGAGAGGAAGGACTAGATGAGAAAAACAGCTTGGGGAGTAGAGGGATACGGGACACTATAATATGAGGGTCCCATGTCCCGGGTATGCAGCCATGTCCTATGGGAAAGGGGCAGGGGGTGAGGCTGAAGGGGGTGGAGGACACCACTCCTGGGGATGAAAACTGCAGGGGAAGAGGAAATTTGAGGAGTTGAGTTGAGCCTGGGAAATCACTGCCAGCATTTTCAAGTGTCAGTTTTATCAGTTTGAAGATGATGAGAACTAGAAAATTGTTTTAAGGCAACTGATTTGTTTGTAACAAAATAAACTGTCTCACATTAAAATAGAGAAAAATAAAAAAAGAAGCTCCCAAACCAGCCTTAAAGGTCTGAGATACATAGCATTAAAGATATGACTCACTGATTAGCAATCAGGTTGTAACTAGTTTCTGCTTAAAATTGTACAGATTCTGCTGCAAGATTGTACCAAACCTGTCAACTCCACAGATATAGCAAGACTTGGAAACCTATGCTGAAGGTGCTTCAGAATTTAATCCTAAAAGTTCCCAAGAGCTCAGAGAGCAGGTATTTCTGCAGGCTTGCAGAATGGGAAGGACACTGGAGCTCTGTGGATGGGCAGAAGATGCCTCAAGAGTGACACCTGAGACAGCAGCTGTATATGGCAGCTTTGGTAAATTTAGATGGGAAGGAACGAAAGCAGAGAGAAAGGAAGAGGCAGCTAAGGGCTTGTGGACACGTGCTGGTATTTCACATGAGGGTTTGAAGGTAGGAGGGGATATCTACTCCCCCATGTTATAAAATAATGTCTCCAATGTGCATGTGCATTAGATCTAGCCCAAGTCTGCATTACCTCCATTGTTGATTGCCTGAAGTCTGACCTGTGCTTAATAATTGTTATGTACTTTTTTTTTTTAAAAAAAATGTAAAAGTAAAGAGGTTGTAAAAAGATTATAGTGAAAAGCTGTCTAAATTTCTACTTCCCTTACAGTTTAAGTGCAGAGCTCTGTGTAAAAATGCCAATGGAGGCTGCCACCCCCCAGGATGAAAGGTCTGGTTTGCACGCAGAAATTGGTCATGTTTCATTTAACCCGCCTTTTAAATCTTTTTCACTGGGTAAAATGAGTTGCTTCTGCCCACCCTGGTCAAGCAGCTCATTTGGTTTTGCTTACAGGGTCAGCTGTGGCAGAACGAGCATCAAACTGCTCACAAACCAGCTGAGAGCGTCTGTGCTTAGCACTGCCCCGAGTTAGCAAAACTGGTTTAAAAATACGCACTTGGTTCTGATGTAGAGCACGGGAGCACTGATAACACTTGAGTGACGGCTGCTGTACTCCGGGTTTCCCTGCCCGCTCTGTGTTCCCGAAGCTGTGATCCTCACCTCGATTATGGGGATAATGACTGGAGCAGGGAGCACCGAGCAAGCCCGCCCAGTGCCTCTGCTCCGCGCTCCGCAGATAAGCAGGGGCGGCACTCGCTTTGAATAAAATTACTTTAAATGGCATTTATTTTTGACTCTTAATAGCTTGAGATCCTACTCTGGATTTGAGATTCCTGCAAAGCTGTGGTGTGGGGGAGGTTTCTTCGTTTATAAATCTGCTTTACAATCTTTTCCTTCGCTTCTAAAGCAGACAGATTGATGGAATAACTACTGTATGGTGGTGCCACAGTTGTAGAAGTGCACATTCTGTTACATTTTGGTGTGGTTTTGTTTTCACACACTGGCTATATTTTTTTTTCTGTTGAAGTAACTTTTTTTTTTCCCCCTAATACCTCCAGCCACAAAGTAGTTTCATCTCAGCAGATGTCTTAAGCGTAGTTCAGCTGCATCAGCAGATATTCCGGCGATGGTATTGCTCCCCTGTGACTCTCAACAGGGATTTTACTTTTTCTTTTTTTTATTTAAGTGCTGGCAACATGGTTTATTTATAACAAGGACCATATTTCAAGAGCATTTTCTATATTCATATCTATTCCTTCAATCTTTATCTCAGTAAATAGAACTCTGTGTTCATGTTTAGATTTTTCTCCCCCGCACACACTCTCCACCCCCCGTACTTTTGCTCTTCAAACAGCAGCACGGCTAAGAAACGAGGGGTGAAAGTGCTGTTTGACCAGTATTATAGTCTAGAGCAGGCTCAGTGGCACTACACAAACATTTTCTTTGCAGTATTAGTTCTTTCACCTACCAGATATATCAAACTAAAAGTTTGTAACACTGCTTTTTTCCCTCCTGAGTGTTTCAATCTTTCTGACATCTGGAAAAAGTGGTTTCTGACTTGGTCCTTCCTGCATAACTTCTGTTTAAACTCGATTCACAAAAAGATATAGTGTTTGTCTAGCGTTTGGGTGATTAAGACCATTTCTCCTTTTGCCTGGCAGTGCTACAGCTTTCTGGTAGAAGGAGCCCCAAAAGAGCTACTCTGGGAATTGTCACATTTTATGATGTATGAGCTTCTTTTTCTCTTTAATTTTACCACAAGAAAGGAAGGAGCAGGCTTCCATCTGCAAAGACCTCCTTGGCCCCTCTGAAGGTCGAGGCTCAAAGCTGGTATACTGTTAAAATGAAAGGCCTAAATCCTGCAGATTTGTCCCATCCAAAACTCCCGTTGATTTTGCTAGGTACTTGGCTTTTTTAAATATGCAGGGACAAATACTAAATATGTGAATAAGCTGGCTTAGTTCAAGGGTGTCACCCTTTCTGTTGGCTGGGGACAGGGTTTTTTCCTATGAGAGGACAAGAGCACTGCTAATGTAGACCCTGGGTTGCATTGTCTTTCTCTCTCTCTCTTTTTTTTTTTTTTTAATTGATTAATTCTCACAACTGCAGCCCCCCTGGCTGATCGTCATTTCTCTTTTCTCCATGCACCTTTCCTAAGCAGAAATGTGCAAGGAGACACTTACCTGTCTGCCTCCAGGCCTATTGAGTCCTTGTCATAAATTCGGAGGCAGAAGAGCTGGTTACATCACTGGTCTAGAAACTAGGGCAATATTTTATGCTAGAAGCTTCCACTGGAATAAAATAGCCAAGGTGAAAAAGCTTCAGCTTCTGCTCCTGAACTGCAAGCAATAGGAAAGCTGATTGAGATAAATTAAATTTGTCTCTAGGGTAAGCTGTTCCAGAAATCACTTCTGCTGTGAACTTATCTGTTGATAGCAGCTGGCTGGGGGCAATTTCCACATGTAGGCAAGCTCTGTACCTCTGTGCTTCTGAACAGAGGAAACATTTCTGGGCACTGGAATGCAATGGCCCACAGTGCAAATTTGTCTGCAGCTTGGATCAACGATCGTGCTGTCAAGCTGATTCTGGCTAATGGGTCTGGGACAGGTGAGGAATGACTCCAAGAGAATTGCTTGGATGTGGCCACCCCATTTTGGAAAGTATGGGAAGTTCATAATACAAATGTGGGTTGCTCCAGTCCTGCTGGGACCAGAGACTGGTCCTGGGCGGGTTTAATTTACTCATCTATTTACTAGTAAATTATATAGACTTGAGTGCCCTTGGTATTTGTTTATGGGCATAGAAAAATATGAAAAATGAAGCTACAAGTTCCTATTAAGCCTGCTTGAATCTCTTCCTGTTTATCCACTGCTTAAAGGCATACTCCTTTACTGTGTTCATCTGGAGGTGGGAAGATTTTAAAACAGTTGTCAAAAGAATAGTGTTTTTCTCTTTCCACTTATGATTAATAATCTTCTCATGATTAATAAAGTCATTTAAAGACCATTTTCCATTTCTCTTTCCAGCTGCCCTACCTTGCCCTGACCTTGAATTAGCTAATTAAAACAGTGACCTTCCTGGACGTGCCTTCTCTTTCCATGTTGCAATCCCAAATTCTGTTTTGTTGCCCTAAAAAAATAATTATAAGGATGAATTATCTGCCTTCGCTGCTGCTTTCACACCATCCCTTGGTAGCACTACTTTACAACCTGCTTCATTCATGATTGTTTTGTATTCTCATATGGCCATCATGGTGGATGATAGAAACGTAGAGGAGAACTTCTCCTCATTGTCCAAAATCACAAAACTGACTATTCAATGGAAAAAAATCTGCAGAGACCTTCGGAGACCTGTTGCTGTTTTCATTCATAGCAGTGTTGTCTTTGAATAAAAATGATTCAGAGGAGAAGATAAAACAGCCTCTGTCCTTCATTCATATCTCTGAAATGTCTGGAACAATTCTGTAATTCTGGTTTTAAATAATATTGATAATGTGCACTCCTTTATGCACCTATAATAATCTCCTTTTGGGGATATCATAAACAGGGACAATTTCTTGAGGGTAAGGGGCAGTTAAATGATTTTTTAATTGATGGTTGTGGTTATAGAACTAGCAAGGTAGGCACTGGTTACTTGCATCTTCTTAGCAAGGGACTGTCAAGGCACCATCATGGGTTAAGAAACTGCTCTATAGTAAAGGCCAGGCCTATGTGAGGAGGGCTCTGAGTGCAGCCACCTACCAGAGCCAGCACGAGCTCTGCTGTAGGCCTCAGGGTGCCTGTGTGCATCTGCATTCCCACTGCATGGGGACTCTTCAGGGAGGATCACATAGGCCCTCAAGCCTGCCCAGCCTGATGAGCAAATGGGAAGCTGGAGAGCTGTGACCTGTGTCTGCCTTGGCTGTAAATTTGCCCTTGGGTGGCACTGTAAAACCTGGTAAGATGTTCAGTTTCTCATAGGTCAGGGTTTGTGTGGTCTGACTGTGTAGGTGTTTCTCCAGGTGAATAATGAGGACTGCCACCTCTTCAGCCTCAGATTTACCCCGTGGGCCACCCTCTGCAGCAGTGTAGATGGAGCCACTTGGAAGGTCAACAACATGATGTTTGCTTGACTGGAATGAAATCACAAGACTCTTAGCAATGGTGACAACTGAGCTGGAGATGGCAGCAGACTCTTATCATGAAAAAAGAGGCTTTTGGTTTCAGTCTGCCTTTTCAAATTATCTGTTTCCAGAATGTCTCAGGACTTTCTGGAGGCTTTTCTGAACTCATATACTGTGTTGACTCTCCTGCAGTTAATCCTACTTCATCATCGTGTAAATGATGTAATTAGGTCCTGAATCACCTAGAAAACAGTCTGCTGACAGTGCTGGATAAGAAGTTCTTTTCATCTACAGGCACACTGACCTCATTGTTTTAGTAGCTGGAATCTACATCATTGGCTGTCAAGGTGCAAATCCTGCCCATGATACTTATTTGATCAGATGTAATAGCTCAGGGAAACAGTTCCTTCTGTGATGTTAAGTGAAATATTAGGAAATATTAGGAGTGAAATATTAGGAGTCTCACGATGGAGCCTTTAAACGGGAACAGCAACAATAGTGGATGCAGTCTTGTTTCAGAATCCTCTGCCATTTTGACTAGATAGGCCCAATTCCTAAATCCACATTCATGCCAACCTACCTACAAAAGCTTTCTCTGAAAGTCCTTCTGGAGTCCTTTTGATCATATTTTTCCCTTGATCCTGTTTCTATTCTGCAATGGACAAATTCATCTGATATTTCAAAACTGATAGTCACATCTATTTTCATTTCTTAATGAAGAAATGAAAATACATCTCCTACAATGGTAGGAGAAGTTTCAGTTTTGTAGGAGACATTTTGTAAAAATAATTTCTCCTGTCTTTTGCTTAGGAACTGACCAGATAATGTTCTTTTTAACATGAAATAAATGCAAGGTAGTTCCATAAATAGGAGTTTCTCTGCACTTATAGAACAATTTAGCCTGCTAAAGTGTCCGAGTCTTTATGCAGTGGAGGAGGAGAAATTTAAGTAAGTGATATGTTACACCATAGTAACAAAGAATGTCAGCAGATTGTATAATATTGTCTTTCCACTTCTTCCTCAAGCATCCTTGCAAAGATGTGGCATTCAGATGTTAAAAATATATTTAGCAACAAAATCCAGACCAATTAAACAAAGCTCAGCAGTGTCTGTCTATCATTACTGTCTGATCATTACTAAAAGTTGCTTCTCACTCAATATAACTGAGAAGACTTTCAAGTACTATAAGAATGGCAAAGAAAAATTAACAAACTGATGGGACCAGCCTCTTCTCAGCAGTGGCCAGTGATAGGACAAGAGGAAATGGCCGCGATCTGAAGCACCAAAAGTTCCACAGGAACTTAAGGAAAAATTTCTTAACAGTGAGGATGACAGAGCCCTGGAATGGGTCACCAGAAGAGGTTATGGAATCTCCTCTGGAAATATTCAAAGTGCTTGGATGCAGTCCTGTTTAACATGCTGAAGATGACCCTGTGTGAGCAGGGGAGTTGGACTAGATTGCCTCCAAAGGTCCCTTCCAACTTTAATGATTCTATGAATCTGTGATTTTAAAAAAAATGCTAAAGAACTCCATTAAACATTTTGCTGACAAAATAAGATTCTGAAAGAAATGTGGAAAAAGTCATTTGAACACCTTTTGGCCAAAAAACATATACTTCTTTCATAATAGCTGAGCTTCTTAGAGTACTAACTAGCCTAGAGAGTCTTCACATCTTGATGTCTGTGGTTTGACTGCTTTCCACAAGTTAAAACTACAGCTGTGGTGAAGGGTAAGCATTGGAGCCTTGCCATGAGCTGTCTAGGTGAGGATTGCTGGTACAGCACTGGTACCTTGGAAGAGGGCAGCATTTTAATGAATGCAAGAAAGCTACTTGGTACAAGATTCAAAATAAGCTTGTTGGCACTTTGGTAGGTTTTGGATGAATAAATCCAAATCTGTTAATCCCAAGCTCTTTCTCTCAGCAATTTCTTCATCTAGCCATTTCATTTTTGCCCTGGAAAGCCTCTACTTGCCAATAGGTTCCTTTGGCCTAAGCTGCAGCATGTTTTGGACCATCAAAGATGTATTTCGCAAGGTCAACCCAGTATGACTGTAGAGCCATGCTCCGTGCAAAGCAAACGTGGAACAAGGGGGTGCTCACAATGACAGTCCTTCACTCATTAGAATAAAAAAGGAAAAAAATAATCTGGTATCTTTACATATTAGGTTGGAAGTTGGATGCAATGATTAAAGGGAAGTAAAGCTGGGTTCACCCCTTTCATCAGCCTATGGGCATTTAAAGTCACATTTATTGCTGAACTGGGGAGTACTCTGAATCATGCCTTTGCAAGTGAGTTTGTGTGGGAGAGCTCGTCCATCCCTTCCTACTGAAGCAGAGCTATGGTGTAGCAAATAACACAGGATTCGTGCAACAGGAATGAAAACCAAGGAGGAAGATGACTCAGCCTGCTAGTGGTGAGGGTGCTCAGCTGGTAGAATGCATCTGGGGCTACTCTGAGCTCCCAGGACTTCTCATAAATTTCTGTTTAAACAGACTCTGGATTAAAAAAGAAATAGTCATAGGATCCTGTCTGCTGGGTTATAAGGTTATATATAGCCTCATGTTCCCTTTTTCTGGATGAAGTCTTATAATTCTTTGTTTTGCATTTGCAGGGTGAGGGAGGATGCCTCCTTGAGACTAGTTTGACAGCAGGAAAGGTGATATGTGTATGGAAGCCCTTCAGACTGACGTCTTCTGCTTCCCAAGCAAGTGGCTATTCAAAGAAAAACAAGAACAAAAACAAAACCAACAACAATAAA
>JAVCKT010024142.1:0-10546 GCA_032273925.1 Rhynchotus rufescens
CTCCGAGATGCTAGACTGCTTGACAAGTTTTGCAAAAGAAAGAACTGGGCTACTGAAGTGGAACATGAGAGTCAGCCAACACCACCCTTTTTGTAAAACCTCCACACAGAAAATAAAGGCAGCTACAGAAGCACACTGGATATTTAAGTTGCCGTCAACTCATTCCACCAAAGGAAGGAAATACAACATTATCTGTCCAGAAGTCCATCTGGCAGAAGACTAAGCTGATCTAACACTAAAAGCTATGCTGTCCAAGCCACAGGGAGTCTTTGTGCATCAAAGGATTGTTAAGATGGAAGAACAGAAAAAAGGGCTGCAAAATTTCCCAGCAAAAAGCACAGTACTCCTTGCTTCCATTAAGTCTGGGAATTCAAGAAAGGTGAATTTGGGCACCATTCTGCAATGTGTTATGCACCCTGTCTTCCAAGAAAGGGACAGCATCAAATCTCTCCCACTCCTTGGCTTTAAACAAGGGCAAGTCATCTCAGGGGCTGCCAAACACTCATTTAGGCGCAAGCCAGTGTGATTTTAAATCAAGAAGAATGCACCTAGCCCTATGGTATTACTGTGGAGTCCTAATTTCACTGAGCTTTCTGCTATCAAAGTTTGTAAAAAACCCCAAATAAATGGCCTGTCCAACATTCGTTTTAGCTTCTATTTCATATTCCCTTCCACTATCCTTTCGACATAGACTCTTAGTCACAATTATCACTGTTTATTTTTTCTTCTTTTTCCTTTTAAATGCTAGCTACTAGCTTCTAGCATTAGCCTTCATAAACTTGAGACAAAATTTGCACTAGCTTTCAGTCTTAAAACAGCAAAACCTAAGCCTCCTACACAACCATACTCCAGTCAGATGGGAACCTCTTGCTGCAAGGTGCAAATCCTGCTGCTGCTGAGCATTTTGCCCATGGAGGGAAACGTTCCTATTATTTGACGGAGATAACAGAAGGTGACTCTTTCAAATGGTGGGTGCTGCATGCGAGGCAAGAGGAAGGAGGAGTTGGACATCACAGCTTTTGGTGTGAAACCTAAGTGCTCAGTACTGGAAACACGCTACATGCTCCATGACACAAAAGCGAAGAATGTCAGTTGTGCTATACAAATGGGAATGAAGGCCTCAGGAATAAAATGGCAATCAAAAAAAATGTCACCATGTTACAAAGAGAGTCTTTGTTTCGCTTGTAAATTAGAGTAAGATGCACTGTAATTCCATGACAAGAAATGATACCAAAGCACTGCTTTTGTAGGGGGCAGAGAGGAACCGAGAAAAAAGGTGAGCATCAGAGCAGCTGCTGCTTCTTGGGCAGAAGGCTGTGATCCACCTTGGACATGAAGGAAAAGTCTTTCTTACAGAGATAAACTTCCCTACTCTAAGAAAAAAGCAATCAAGGAAATTAAGAAAAGTGGTCAGTTCACCGTTTTCAAGGACCTCACAGTCACCTTGCTCTGGTGCAGGGGAAGCTGCAGAATGTGACTGAGCAATCTCTTGGTTGGGAAGATGCACTTCAAGGTGAGGTTTCTGAATGATTAAATATGTAAGCGATCTTCATCTGATCAATATTCTTTTTATTTAGAGCAATCCTTGCTGCAAGACCATGTATATTCAAGGCAAGTTCAGCAGGCATGTCAAAGCATACTTATGCAATGAAAAAAGAAAAAAATGGATAAATTTCTAGCTGTGACAGAGGCCAATTTTATCTCCTGATATTGAACATGTTCAAGCACTTTGCCAGAAGGACTTTGCCAGCAAGATGCACCTACCCACAGCTAACTGAACGGATGTAAACAAAACACAAAATTCTCCTCAGGACAGATAGATCTGGTATCTACCTAGTGAGGTCTCAGTGATGCCCCCCTACCAGGCAGTAACGGCATGCAGCAAACCTAGCATCTTGTATTTCTCCATGGAAAGTCTTCCCACCTCAGCTGATCCATATGCAGATTTTGCATTACTGATTGTTGATTAACATGTTGATTGTTGCCTTTGCACAGCTGTACAATAAAACCTAAAACCTGGCACAGAATCAACCCCAACCCAAGGATAATCTTTAATTGCTCCCCCAACTGCCATTCAAGTGGGAGCAGGTTAGAGTCACTGAAAACTGCTGTTTTCCATCAGTGTTTTGCTCAGTACAGCTTGTTCCTGACGGGATGCCAGAACTGGGCAACACTCTGCTAAGCGTGTCCTCATTTTTCAGTCCAGGATGTTTCAGGAAAATACAGTTACTTGCTTCTTCCTCATGAAAGTACTTTTCGATAACAGAAGGCCAATTGCTCCAAAACCCATAACACTGCATGCACATGAATTTTACCACTGGTCCTACTCCTACTGTCCAGGAAACAAAACCAGGAGTCTGACACCAGGGAACCCAGCCGGCTCCTCCGTGCTGTAGGGGCAGCGAGATGCAGGTGGGATGGGGAGCAGCTTCCACAGCTGCAGGACTCTTCCCACAGAACGGGAACAGGCAGGAAGGTGGAGGCTGTGAGGGACCTGGCTGTGAGGGAGCTGGACTCCAAGCGCTGCAGCCTTGAGCCTGCGAGCGACACAGGGGGCCTCGGTGCCACCCGCAGCCCCGGGTCATTAACGTGAGAATTATCTGTCTGCTGCGGGACTCCGCAGCAATTACTGCCCTGCATCCGAGCCTGCCTGTTAGGAAGACAAACTCTTTTCAGGGGCTCATTTGAAGCTAAACACGTCTGCCTCAAATATTCATGAGGAGAAAACATTCTCTCCCAAAGTCATGCCTTCTTACAAATTTCCCTCACATACAAGTCTCCCATTAAGTTTTCAAACGCAGGCTTGACAGAGCTACTTTTTTTCCCCTTTTAATGCAGTAGTGGCTTGTTATTTATGGATCTAGCCGTAGAACTTTGAACTAATAGATGAGGATGCATTCAGGAATATATTGCTTGGATCAATTTGTCGCGCATAACAGCTCTGCAGGTTTAAATCTGAATCTAAACAGTAAGTAACAACTTAAAGCAAGGTTGCTCATAGTTTAGCTATTATACTTACAAGCACACACCCATTTATGAAAAGGCAGTAAGCCCCTGCTCTGTCCACCCCTTATCATTTGTTAATTCATAAGCACAATATATCATTTCTGAGAAACCTCTGCCAATCACCTACTCGCAAATAAAAATAACCCACAAAAAAACCTATGGAAAATGAAAAAAACCTATGGAAAAAAACCTATGGAAAACCTATGGAAAATGAACATTTCCCACTGAGGAGCTTCCATTTCCCTGTACTTTAGGAAAATAAACCGATCATGAGAGAAAAAATTTAGTTTCACTCCACCAGCCGTATCTCTCATCTCTTCTGGCTGCACCTGACTCTTCTCCAGATGAAGGTGCCTTCTATAGTCAGATGTGTCTCCCATTGGAAAACAGCAAAATCTATTTCAACAGCTGTCATTCACGTTCAACCCAGAACCATCAGCTTCCACCCTTTAGATAAGGCAGCCTTCTCGCAGGGTCTTTCCTCTCTACCACAACAGAAGAATTTGGGCAGCTTTGTTGGAAAGACTGCATTTACTTTGCTGCTTTACATTAGATTTTGATCTGTAATGACGAGTCCAGATTGAAAGCTACACAGTTCATTTTCCTCACTGCACTACGTGAAAAATAGAACTAATAAATTAATTACAAAATTAGAGACAGATGTCAAGCTGTGGATGGGCAAGTGAAGCATTGGCAAGTGAGGCATTCTTCATACTCTTATTTTTACTGTAAGGCCTTGGAAGGCTTTGAACTACTTCCATTCCATCACACAAGATTACACAATGCCCTAGTTACCACAGATTAGTTAAGAAAAGCCACCTTCTTGTTGTTGTCCTACATAGGGTTTGATCTATTCGGTGCTATAGAGTAAATATTTAGATGTAGATCTGCCTTCAGAGGTCAAATATATTCTAGCACATACTGTTGTTTAA
This sequence comes from Rhynchotus rufescens, assembly GCA_032273925.1. Classification (NCBI taxonomy): domain Eukaryota; kingdom Metazoa; phylum Chordata; class Aves; order Tinamiformes; family Tinamidae; genus Rhynchotus; species Rhynchotus rufescens. The sequence continues at coordinate 3,939 of JAVCKT010024142.1, forward strand.
ACTAAAATGAAATCATATAACCACATCCAACAACTTGAATCAAAAAGCTACACTAATACACTAATGCAACGAGAATATCAGTTATTCCAGCAAGTAGAATTACTCAGATTTCCAACAACCCCTTCTGCTATACAGGGATTAAATTAATTTAATCTTTTCACTAATCTTCTCAAACAATGCATCTGAATAAAAATCCAGCCTAAGGCCAAAGCAGACCTCTGAATCTTCAGGTTAACACTTTTCAGGCGAGTAGAAAACTCAAAAGCACACCAGGAACTTCACAGAAAAGCTCATCACCTAGAGTGAGTATGCAGAATCACAGACCCAGGCTGCTTAGTTTAGTTGATTAGTTCTTCATAGGCATTTACTTCATTTGTACAGCTTGACATTAGCTCATGCAACTAGAATGTTATCCACAGTAATGTGCCATGCTCTGGATGAAAGCTATCAAAATATCCTTGTTTTAAAATCAATGAGTAGAAGCACGATGACAATGTACCACTTCTCAAAAAAATACAAACAAACAAGAAGAACTTCTGGCAACATCGTTGCTCCTGCATTTCTGAAATACTCTGCAGTTTGGGTAAGAGGCTTATTTGTAAGTTTTCTAAATAAAGCAGATAAAGCTCTACAAGGAAGATGGCTCAAAATAATCACAGAGAGTGAAACAGGACTGCCCTAGAACTTCTATTTCCAACATTTATCAACTTCTGATGCATATTTGCTTGATTTTCTCACAAAACTAACATTTTCCTTCTCAGCGTGAAACAAAATTGTGTTTAAAATACCATCTCCCCATGCAGCTTCTAGTCTACCTAAGAACTACAACACAAACTTTTCAGACGGAAATAGTGCTTTCAAGGCAATTTCAAGAGTTTAAGAAGCAAATTTCAAATTTTAAGAAATGAGGAGACCGCCAGTGCGTTACCTGAATCATTGCGGAGGTACGACGACATCGCCGGAATGAGGCAAGACTGACTGAGGAGCTCCAGGAGGACAGACGGAAGAGCGCTGCTGTTCTGGCCTCTGCCCTCGTGGCTGCTTTGAGTCTCTCCATTCGATGTACTCCCTGCAGGATTTATGTAACTAGCAAGAACCTGAAATACACACCAAAAAACTAATCAAAACCAATCTACTGCAATTTACTTGAGGCAAAAGAACTTTGATTTTCTTTCCTTAAGGAAGGCTCCAAAATATGCTGCTAGCTGCTTTGTTAACCAAATATTAATATGTTTTTCATCAGTTTCAAAGACAGCTCAGAAGGAATTCTATAAAGTTATTAGATCAGGATTACCACCTTGGTTCACTATAAAATTAAAAAACTAGCTATTTTGAATAACTTCAGGAGATGCACATCAAGTTTGTAAAAGCTGCTGGAGTTGCCCAAAACAGATTTGCCAACTCATGACAACTGAAATGTAAAAGAAAGTGTAATGTGCTTTTGGAAGGGCCTTCAAGACAGATGAAACAACAGGTTATGCAGAGGATGCCAGTTACTGGCCACCAGCTTGAGTGCACACCCTTAAATCAGCAGGCACAAACAGCCACCCCCTCCATAAAGCAGGGGGAGTTACCTCAGATTTGCTCACCTGCTCTTCCCAATGGTCCTTCTTGCTGAGGCACAAGCCCTTACTATGTGTTGTAAATATACAACCTAACCTACTTCCATGTGGCTGATCTGGGGGGTTAAACCTTCAAAGTAAGCAACTTCAAGGCTTGAAAGGCTGTATTATTTGCTCTCTAAGGGGCGATATGCTCCTTTTTTTTTAAAGCCTCTTCTCTGTGCTTTCATCCCCTTTGCCCTAACCCTATTATCCATTTATCTGCTGCAATATCTTATCAGTACTCTCCACACAATACAATTTTCCTAAACAACATTTCTGTAGGAGGGATAAGGGAAAGCGCAACTGACTGATGTATCAGCAAAGCACTGAAGGGGTTTCTGCTTCTCCATCTGACTGCTCAGAGCAAGTGCCTACTTTCTCACGATTTATGAAGGTTAACAGCTAAACCTCCGCATGGCATAACACAGAATACTGCCTGGAAGCCTCATCAGGAGTAACTCAGGTGTTCTGCCCTTCCTTCTGCTTAGGAAAATAGATTTGGACTTTATTTATTATGCTTCTGCAAGGGACATGTGTCCTATAATCTGCAATGACTAGAATAACTCAATCTATCAACGGGGTATCTTCACCAGTTGGGGAATGGGCTTTTTCAGGATTTCATCTCCTTTGTGCTGTAACCCAGCAGTGAGGTTAGCTGCACTTCTGAGCTGCCAGATCAGGCAATTAACTTTTTGATGACTAGTTCAAACCTCATTTTCCTTCCACTGACTTAAGAAAGGGGGATTTGGTTGAGTTTTGCAACTGGACTTGAAGAACTACAAGTGCAGGATGTTTTCCTCCTTGTTATGAGGTATTTGGAGACGACCTGACTTGTATTAAGTTGTAGATGCTTACTGGTGACAATGCTGTCATTTAAATGACATAACAGGAATTTTATTTATAGCGTTTCATTATTTTGGTGCAACGCCACATTCTTGCACACTTCAGTGACAACTATGGGCATTTTCTTCAAGTAAAACAAAAGTATGTGAAAAATGAATTGATAATTCATTCAAAAAATGAATAAGATAATTTTGCAGACATAAAACAAAGTCTGTTCCCACATCCTTCTTCTCTAACGGGCCTCTTGACCGAGTGCAATTATCTTGACAAAAATGTATGAGGTTTCCAGAAAAATATACAGGAATGTTTATTGGTTCACTGGCTATTCAGAACTGCCACCTAAGCTTATCCAGTCCAGTCTTTTTAATGCAGTAGCCTAGTGAAGTTTAAAAACAGCCTCTCTCAGAAAATGATCTGTGCCATTTTTCACGTGGACCACTGCTTGCAAGCCATCTTTTGCTGAAAATATCACAATTACTGTGCTAGATGACTGAAAAAGTACAGGCTGTTCTTGTTACCCAAGACTAAAATTTCAAGAGTTTATCAATAAAGCTTCATTATTACACACCTGTAGAAGGCAGGTGACGTGCTCTTCTTCCAGCCTTTGCTTAGTCAAAGCTTGTTCAACATCCCATCCTGAAGCTGTGGAGCCTGTTCCAAATCCTGTCCCCTTAGCCCAGTACAACTGCTGTTCTTCTGTTGATGCAGTGTTGTGTGTGCTTGACACTTGTGGCTAAAAAAAAAAGTAAAAAAAAAAGTCACCAAAATTTCATATTTCAGATCTTATTAGTCAGTTCTTAAATTCTTAATTCTTTAAATTTGCTCTCCAAAAGAATATCAACTTAACAAACATCATCATCATCATCGTCAACATCCAGCAGAACCGCGTGCTGTAGAGAGGAACCCCTTGCCACAGACATGGCATTTCAGTACAGGGCAGGAGGTTATATTGTTGCAAGTGATTTTCAATTTGACTAGGACGGCAAACCCACTTTTATTCTCTTTAAAAATATTTATACTGCTTAAATAATGATAGGTATAAAAAAGATACCTCAGAGCATCATGCTAAATAACACAATTCTGTAATTAGACCTAGTAAGATTTAGACAAGCTTAGGAACATAACTGCATGAAGGAGATGGAAAAATAAATATCATTTAAAGTGTTTCTGAACACGTCTGAAATGTTATGATGCTTAAGAATGCACTGATTTTGAAGTGTATTCCAAATAGGCAAATTGCATCTCTCTCTCTGGCAGATGATTTCTGTAACACTGAAACACACACTTGGGATTTCCTCTCCAGATAATAAGGGGGAATTACTTTATACTTAAAATGTTCTGAGAGATATTTCATCACTTTTCTTCTTAAGATGCTTGGACAGATTACTTCAATGGTTGGCATCATTGCACTTTACTAATAAAATCTAATATTCTATTGTTTAGTGCTTATAAAATAGTTTCAATATGTAAGCTAATTTTTTAACTTTGACCACAACATTTAACCTTTATTAAACAAAAGCTCTCTGATGAACTCCTTTTAACTAGGGTTTTCCTTTTACATATTTAAGGCCCTAGACATTTGACCTGATATTCCTGTGGCGAGAACTTGCTGCTTTCACTAGCATTACTCAGTAGCAATTAGGCTTACCAGGAAGCAGGTCACTTCAGTAGGTGACCAACTAATTTGTAAAATTACATTCAAGGCTCTGAAAAATTTTGTTTCCTGTTCAGATTTTCTTTGATGCTTTTCAAGAATGTATTTGAAGGAAGAGAAAAATGATGTGCACACAGACTGCAATGGCAAAAAAAAAGGTATCATCTGTGAAGTATGATGTTGACAGTGCTTTGGAATTACCAATTGGAATTGCAACACCCATCAGTGATGAAACAGGAGTACCTTTATTCTCCTGCAGATGTTATCCCTCATGCACATGCTGTATGTTTAACACTCAAGAGGACTGTCATGAGCACTGACTTAAAGCACTTAAGGGAAAAATTTGCCTCAGAGATATGTGCAGGCTGCTGGACCTCTGGTTTCAGGTTTCCATCTATCACCTAACAGATATGAATGATGTGAAGACAATCTGTTCCAGGGAACACAGTACAACTGAAGCAGAAGACTTCTCAGTTGCCCTTTTCCCAAAAAAGTCCAATAATGCTGAGAAAATCTGACTAGCCAATGAAGTGAATTAATTCAGTTTCACATCTTCCTTACTCTTCCCTTTGTCAGGATCAGGAATTGCAAAAATATGGACAGCCCTGTGTTTTGCAAGCATTTAGCCATACTTAGCCACAAGGAACTGTTTTGTGCAACCCTCTGCCACAGATTTGTTACAGAGGGCAAGTTATTATTAAATATATATACACAAACACACACACACACACACACACATTTTGAGGCAAGAGTCTGTCCTGTAACACTGGTAAACTCAGCATCCTAACAAGTCAGTGGACACATGCTCCTAATAGTGGAGAATGGTGGCAGAGTGGTGGCAAATACTCTGCTGAAGTTTAACTCTGGGATTCATTTAGGAGTCTAAATGCTACGGAAAATTATTTCTTTGGTTTCAAGATCTCATTTCCACATCTATAAAAAAGGGCTTAAAAAATGATGCATTCATTCATCAATTCTTACAACTCATTTACACTTCTGAGGCACTTAAGAGGAAGCAATTTGTAGTACTTACATGATGCCTGCTAATTAAGGTAATGAGGTCACACTATCTAGTGAGGATGAAGTAAAAGAACCAGCAGCCACTGAGCATTACGAAACTAGTGCACTGAGGAGGAGTGCCTCGTGAAGGAAACCGGCACGCTTTCAATTAAAAGATTAGCTCCTAACACCTCACAGCAAGCCTGACTTGTTAGGCAAATTGCATAATTCTTGTGTTTGCTGTATTACAGCAGGCAGAACTGCTTCACCAAGGGTTTCCTACCGCTTTCATCCTTCAAATGCCTGCTCCATAGAGACGAGGCTACGAAAGCAGCGCCATTTTCCTCCTTCCAGCTCAGTCTTCCTGCGATTCCACTCACCTCCGCCTGGTTGGGGCTGGAGCTGGGCACCCTGGGCGCGTGGTGGCTCAGGGCCGAGAGGCAGGCGAGGATGAGGTGGATGGCGCCGATCTCCAGCGCCATGCGCCTCAGCAGCAGCCCGTCGTCCGTGGTGAGGGGCGTGGAGCCGAAGAGGCTGCGCAGCACGTGGAAGGGCAGAGTGGGAAGCACGTTCGCCGAGGGCGACTGCAGGATGTGACCTAGGTGGAAGGAGGAAAGAGCAAAAGCGCGGTTTTTTTCCCTATAGGTCAAGGCAGCCGGGAATCCCTGCAATGATTTTTACATAATAAATATGTAAAGGGCTCATAATACATATAGGCTTCATAATACATATAGAAATATACTGTGGTCTTAAATATACAGTTATAGCAAAAAGTTTTAATGTTACTCTCTTAAAAAAACCCCTTTTGGCAGGAAAAGACTAGAGAAGAAAATGTTAATTGACATCCTTGTAAGCCTCTTGTAAAGGCAAACACTGTAAAATCCACGAAAATTTGATCTTCCAACCCAGGGGAATATTTACTTGGTTATCAATAGTGAGTATAATTATGTATTTGGTCACACTTTAGGTCATACTTCTGAATGAAGAGAACAAAAGCTGTTAAAACTCCTCCCCTCCCCAAATCTTGCAACTGGGACAAGTTAAAGAATGCACAAAATTCAAGCTGTGATGCTAATCAAGTTGAATACATAGTGAATACTAACATAATTTTAAGCAGATGAGCTGCATTTTTGAATTGTGTACTAGAATTATTTTTAAATTGTATCCCTTTTGTATTAGGAGCAAAAAGCAATTTTTTTAAAAGCCTTTTTAGGCTTCTAAAGTGCTTATTTTTATATTATGAGAGAAAAAGGAGGTGATTTTAGGTGTATGAACAGATGCCTTTCTAGCAGAAAAGGGAAATATTAAAGCCTTACACAGGGAACTAATGTGGACTACAGATTTTATCAACCAGTCCATCTCGGGTAAAGATGGGAATATAAGCTTCTGTGGTGTAAGGAATGGAGACACTGACTATTTCATTCAGCAAAAACAAAGGCTAAGAGGGAATACAATTCCTGTCAACAAATACATCAGAGAAGAAGAGCTATTTAAGAGGAAGAACAATG